>JBBYHK010271275.1:0-39305 GCA_038382065.1 Adansonia grandidieri | reverse complement strand
AGGAGAATGCGTTTATAATGCACAACCACCAAATAGTGGTGATTATTTTGAATATCTAGGTTTATCACATTTAATGGATGAACTTTGATTCTAAGGAGAATGGTGGAATGAAAAGCTTTCCTTACAAAACCAAGGTATCAATATCATGTATCTCAATGAGGACAATGTGGCTATAGTGCCTAATCACTAAAAGAATGGAGATTATTACTAGAATCCATGTTTGCCCCACATGATAGATGAACTTTGATTCAAAGGAGAATGGTGGAATGAAAAGCTTTTCTTCACAAATGAATGTATCGATATCGTATGTCCCAATGAGGAGAATGTGTTTATAATGCCCAATTACCAAAAGATTGGTGATTATTTCAAGAATCCAAGTTTGTCTCACTTGACGGATGAACTTTGTTTCCAAGGAAAATGGTGGAATGAAAAACTTTTCTTGCCAAACGAAAGCATCAATATCCAAGTCCTAATAAGGTGAATGTTTTTATAATGCCCAATCACTAGAAGGATGGTGATTATTTCGAGAATCCAAGTTTATCCCCTTTGATAGATGAACTTTAATTCTAAGGAGAATAATGGACTGAAAAGCTTTTCTTGCCAAACCAAGGTATCAATATCAGATATCTGAATGAGAAAAATGTGTTTATCGTGCCCAATCACCAAAAGAGTGGAGATTATTACGAGAATCCAAGTTTGTCCCACATGACCGATGAACTTTAATTCTAAGGAGATTGGTGGAATGAAAAGCTTTTATTGCCAAACAAAAGGATCAATATAATGTATCCCGATGAGGAAACTGTGTTTATAGCGCCCAGTCACCAACAGAATGGAGATTATTACAAAGTTCAAGTTTATCCTAAATGATAGATGAACTTCGATTCTAAGGAGAATGGTGGATGAAAAGCTTTTCTTGCCGAACCATGTATCAATATCATGTATCCCAATTAGAAAATTTGTTTATAGGGCCCAATTACCGAAAGAATGGTGATTATTATGAGAATCCAAGTTTGGTGTGCTTGACGGATGAACTTTAATTCTAAAGAGATTGGTATCAATATCATGTATCCCAATGAGGAAAATATGTTTATACTGCCCAATCACCGAAAGAATGGAGATTATTACAATAATCCAAGTTTGTCCCAAATGGTAGATGAACTTTGATTCTATGGAGAATGGCGGGATGAAAAGCTTTTCTTGCCGAACCAATGTATAAATATCACGTACCCCAATCAAAAAATTTGTTTATAGTGCCCAATCACCAAATGAGTGAAGATTATAACGAGAATCCAAGTTTCTTCCATTTTGACAAATGAAGTTTGATTCTACAGAGAGTGTTGGAATTAAAAGCTTTTCTTACCAAACCAAAGTATCAATTTCATGGATCCAAATGAGGAAAAAAAATTTTATAGTGCCCAATCACCAATAGAATGGAAATTGTTACAAGAATCCAAATTGTCGCTTTGGATGGGTGAACTTTGATTATAAGGGAAATGGTGGAATGAAAAGCTTTTCCTTCCAAGCGAAAGCATCAATATCGTGCATCCCAATGAGAAGAATGTTATAGTGCCCAATCACCAACAAAATAGAGACTACTATAAGAATCAAAGTTTGTCCCACTTGATGGATAAACTTTGATTCTAAGGAAAATGGTGGAAAGAAAAGCTTTCCTGACTAAACAAAATCAATATCATGTATCCCAATAAGGAAAATATGTTTATAATGCCCAACCACCAAAAGAATGGAAATTATTATGAGAATCCAAGTTTGTCCCACTTAATGGATGAAAATTGATCCAAAGGAAAATGATGGAAAAAAAAGCTTTTCCTGCCAAGCAAAAGCATTATTATCATGTATCCCAATGAGCAGGATGTGTTTATAGTGTCCAATCACCAACAAAATGGAGATTATTATGAGAATCCAAGTTTGCCCTACCTAACAAATAAACTTTGATTCTAAACAGAATGGTGGAATAGAAAACTTTTCTTGCTAAACCAAAGCATCAATATTGTATATCCCAATGAGGAAAATGTGTTTATAATGACCAATCACCAAAAGAATGGTGATTACTTCAAGAAGCCAAGTTTATCCCATTTGATGGATGAACTTTGATTCAAAGGAAAATGGTGGAAGGAAAAGCTTTCCTTACCAAACCAAAGTATCAATATCGTGTATCCTAAACAGAAAAATGTGTTTATAGTGCCCAATCACCAAAAGAATGGAGATTATTAAAGAATCAAAGTTTTTCCTTCTGACTGGTGAACTTTGATCCTAAGGAAAATAGTAGAATGAAACGCTTGTCTTGTCAAGCAAAAGCATCAATATTTTGTATCCCAGTGTAGATATTGTGTTTGTAGTGCCCAATCACCAAAAGATTGAAGATTATAACGAGAATGCAAGTTTGTTCCATTTTGATGGATGAAGTTTGATTCTAAGCAGAGTGGTGGAATTAAAAGCTTTTCTTGCTAAACCAATTTATCAATTTCATGTATCCTAATGAGGAAAAAGTTTTTATAGTGCCCAATCACTAAAAGAACGAAGATTATTATGAGAATCCAAGTATGTCCCATTGGACGGATGAACTTTGATTATAAGAAAAATGGTGGAATGAAAAGCTTTTCCTGCCAAGCAAAAGCATCAATGTGTATCCCAATAGAAAGAATGTGTTTATAGTGCCCAATCACCAATAGAATGGAGATTATTACGAGAATCCAAGTTTGTCCCACTTGACGAATGAGCTTTGATTCTAAGGAGAACGGTGAAATGGAAAGCTTTTCTTACCAAATGAAAGGATCAATATTGTATATCTCAATGAGGAGAATGTGTTTATAATACCCAATCACTAAAAGAATGGTGATTACTTCGAGAATCCAGGTTTATCCCATTTAATGGGTGAAGTTTAAATCAAAGGAAAATAGTGGAAAAAAAAAGCTTTCCTTAATGATCCAATGCATGAATATCATGTATTCTAATGAGAAAAAAGTGTTTATAGTGCCCAATCACCAAAAGAAAGGAGATTATTATGACAATCAAAGTTTGTCCCCCTTGATGGGTGAACTTGGATCCTAAAGAAAATGGTGGAATGAAAAGGTTTTCCTGTCGAGCAAAAGCATCAATATCTTGTATCCCAATGAGAAGAATGTGTTTATGTGTCCAATCACCAATAGAATGGAGATCATTACAAGAATCCATGTTTGTCCCACTTGAGGAGTGAACTTTGAGTCTAAGGAGAATGGCAGAATAGAAAGCTTTTCTTACAAAACCAAAGCATCAATATCATATATCCCAACGAGAAGAATGGGTTTATAATGCCCAATCACCTAAAGAATGGTGATTACTTTGAGAATCCAAGTTTATCCCGTTTGATGGATGAACTTTGATTCAAAAGAAAATGGTGGAAAGAAAAACTTTCCATACCAAACCAAAGTACCAATACCGTGTATCCTAACCAGGAAAAAGTGTTTATAGTACCCAATCACCAAAAGAATGGAGATTATTGTGAGAATCAAAGTTTTTCCCCTTGACGAATAAACTTTGATCCTAAGGAAAATGGTGGAATGAAAAGCTTTTCTTGCTGAGCAAAAGCATTAATATCTTTATAGTGCCCAATCACCAATAGAATGGAGATTATTATGAGAATCTAAATTTATCCCACTTGACAAATGAACTTTGATTCTAAGGAGAATGGTGGAATGAAAAGCTTGTCTTGCCAAACCAAAGCATCAATATCATATATCCCAATGACAAGAATGTGTTTATAATGCCCAATCACAAAAAGAATGGTGATTCTTCGAGAATCCAAGTTTATCCCATTTGATGGATGAACTTTGATTCAAAGGAAAATGGTGGAAAGAAAAGCTTTCCCTACCAAACCAAAGTGTCAATATCTTGTATCCCAATAAGGAAAAAGTGTTTAGAGTGCCCAATCACCGAAAGAGTAAAGATTATTACTGTAGACACCTTATTTTATCTGAGCTAATTTTTTTAGCAACCTGGGGCATAGACATGAGAGAGGGCGATGTTGCCTAGCAAAAAATTATTTTCGAGGAAGTCAAGAAGGCCTATGGATCATATCAAAGATAAATGCAAAGATATGGCTTCAAAGGACATAGTTCAAGGTGTTTGGTGACAAAAGATCTAAGAAAATTCATAATTTTGCTTGAATGTATCGATACTAGGCCATGCCAAGACCAAAACGTACATTCTATAAAGAAATGCATCGATACATATCAACATGTATTGATACAATGAAGCATTGAATCAATACAATGGTTCATAGTATCGATACAATGATCCTTGTATCGATACAATATTTAATGTATCAATACACTCAAGGTTTTTCGACCATATGTATCGATACATTCTACAATGTATCGATACATGTAGGCTATTTTCCATAGTCTAGGAATTTTTAACTCATCCACCATTGATCCACAACTCAATTTTAACTTGTTTCTTTGCATAAAAAAAGATTAAAACCCATATCAAATTATGAATTTGGACTTTTGAATTAATCGTAACATTTTCTAAGTGTAAATTAGATCAAAAAGGTCAGTGTCACATGATCACCCTACTCTTCCCTAGTTTGTTGACCAAGATCACCATCAGCCATCCTATTTGTTGGAAAATCATTTCAGCATTTAAACCAGCCACCCTATGTCCATCCCATTGGCAGCAAGTTACTCCTTACAGCCACTCTATAGCCATCAAGCTGACATCACTTTGTCCCCCTTAAGAAATAACCAAAAACACCTCTAATTTGGCTCCAAAATGCTGGAATAAATAGACCACTTATATCTTAGCTGAGATTTTAGGGGGAGATTCTAGCTTATTTTTAGCTTCCAAAACACATTCACACATCAAGAAAACCAAATCTCGTAGCTCTTTAATTAGCACCCAAAAATAGCCCCAAAACACTGACTCTCAACCACTACACATTCTGAAAATCACCCCATCCATACAAGAACCAAAATGTCATTATTTCTCTCTTTCTTGCTTATTAATAATAAGGAAAAGAAGAAAATTCAAGCCATCTCTATTGTTCTAACAAATTGCCCAAAAATTAAAGTTTTGTTGGTATAGCTTCCTATTTTATCACTATCTTTTTCTACTTTTTAGCATCTTCATCATTTTAGTGAGCTCTCCATGTTTCCATCACCCTCATAGGATTCTCATGCATTATTGTGGCTTTTGGTTATGGTAGTTTAGGATTTAGATGCCTTAATGCCCCTTTGATGTCCAAAATGCCTCATTTTATCTTCATTATTTTGATAGATCTTGCTCATGCATTTTATGCCATATCCATGCATCTTGTTATGATTAATCCATGTATGAATCCTTAGCCTAACATTTTTCAAGCATATTTATACATTAGCTTGCATCTTGTCATGAATCATTATCATTTTTAGCATCCACAACATTTTCTTGTCCAAGTGCATAACACTTTCTTTGTCTAAACCATTGGTAAAGTTAGCATCCCCATTCATGTTATGTGCCATCCCTTTGTATATTTGTTGTCTTCTCCTTTGTTAAACTGCATATTTGATGGCTATTAAAAAAAATTGATTTTCAAAACCTCTCCAAGGTAAGCATGTTAACCTTAGCTAATGAGGACTAGCATGAACTTAGCATTTTCCTTAAAGTTAACTAAAAAATCTTAGGGAAGATGAAGTTTTCCAGATCTGTAATCCTAATTAAATGAGCTCAAACTTCTAATTTTCCAATGAAAATGGCCTTGCACTTGTTCCATAAATGCTCGTGCCTTGTTTTTGAGTCAAAACCATGAATGGTATGATCAAGGGGGTATTTCATTGTCCCAAATTACTTTGAGGCTATGTAAATGAGTTCGTGATGCTCATGCCACTCTTTCTCTTCAGTCATGGATGTTTTAATGTCGATGACTTGGGTTTGGACCAGTAAATATAGAGAAAATAAGAAATATCCTATGCTTTGCTTTGTCCGCTGCTGGCAGCATCACTGTTATAAATTAAAAAATCACTTTAAAATCCTAAATGATTTTTTGTAAATTGTATAATATTTTTCTCTGAATGTGTGTCAAAATATCTTTAAAATGAGGTCATGTTCACCCTTGGATCAGTCCAAATGAAAGAGTTATGATTTTTCAAACCTAGACTGTCAAGAATCCCTAGAGTTAACAAAATGCATTCTGGTTAGGCCATTTAGGCCTACTAAACAATTTTTCAAATCCGTCCAACATTTTTTCTAAAAAGTTCATGAAATTCCCTTTCTGGAAAGGTATTATTTCAATTTTTTTATACCAAAAGTGTCCGGAATGATTTTTTAAATTTTGACACACCTTTTTCCTAGCATGCTCTGTTAGAGGCATAATTGACCCAAATTTGAAAATTTATTTCCCTAGAAAGTGATTTTTTGGGATATTAGGAATGCTTTTAGATTGACCCTCATCAAGTTACCTTTCTGATGGTATCTTGTGCATTCTCTAAAGCTTTCAAACCAATCCAGAATAAATTCGAAAAGTGGGATCGCGTAATGTTGTCCCCTATTCTTGGTCTTGGTCAAAATTAAGTTGTTTTCTTGAATTTTATCTCGAGACATTCGAATGTCTTCGTATCACCCCAATCAGAGTTGAGAACATGCTTTGACCTCCCACAAGCTCGTAACAAGGCACGAATATATTTTTTCATCTTTACCATCCTTGTTCACAAGTTTTTTTGCCAAAAATTGTCAAAATGCTCACTCATTTTCTAAATCACGAAGTTTTGTCAACTTAAGTTTTCCAACTCGACTTCTTTAAAGAGTGTCAAATATGTCACTTTTGGGGATACTCCAACCCCACTTTTCAAAATTGTCAAGATTTAAAAATCTTCCTTTGTGTCAAAATTATTTATCATCCATGGGGATACTCTAGCCCCATCTTTCCAGGGGGATACTCTAACCCTATCTTTCAACCATAATTAAAATTTTTTCCTTCCCGAGCTTCCATGAATGTGTCAAGAAAACCTTGTTCAATCAAGGAATCTCGATGCATCTCAAAAATTGCCAATTCGGTTATTCCCAGCTAATCGATGCCAATTGTGAGATATATTCTAATAGTCCATCCCTTCTCTTTATCATTATATTGAATGGTCCATGTTATGTTACTTTGTTCATTGCCTTGCTAACGTGATTTCTTTGTGATGATTATTTGTATTCATGTTTTGAAATCGTTTCAAGTAAAATTAAAGGTAATGTTCCACGTGGGTATTTCTCCAATGCCCAATGTGGTAGAGGTCAATTTTATTGAAAATCTCTATATTCCCTATCCCTTCGAGGTGTATATGAGATTAAATCTTTTCATCAAAAACTTGGATTTGTATTTCTATAAAATTCATGCATTAAAAAAGGGTTATATCAAAATAGTGACAAGTTAGGATCTAAAGAATCAAAACTGAGATAAGACATAACTAGTAAGGTACCAATTTTGGGCATCGTGAAGATGTTCATGCCTCATCATGTGTAATCAACTCTCGAACCCAAATGGAAAATCTTTATACTATGCAGACCATGGGGTTGATGTTTCAAGTTTCATAACTCAAGACATAGGTTTCAATGGCATCCGATCATGCCTGGCCCAAAATGATCGATGGCGACTCCAAGCATTGGCCATTTCGTGATGGTCATCTGAGACCAATAAGATAAGCGATTCATCTTATGGTCCCCTTCACTATATCACAACTTGAGAATTCGTACTTTTTATTCTCATCACATCGTGAAGGAAAAATCTTTATCATATTTCCAAGGTAAAAAAATATTTTAAGTCATATGCACCCGTAGATCCACGAGGATCCATCCCGAGGCAAGTTACGATAGTTTGGCAACTCCATTGGGGATCGTATAGAGAGCTAAGCCAATAACTAGTTGTGTCTTACTAGGTTCTCGACTCTTTTGATCTTTGGTCATTATTTAACTATGACCATTTTTTCATTTTGTCAACTAATCTTTCGTTTGGCATGATTGTTAGGATTGTCTTATTTTTGAATAATCTTCAGTTTAATAAAAATGGTAATATAAGAGTAAGTAAAAGTGTTTTATCATTTCCCCGTCACACACCGTGCACTTGCATATGCATTAGAGTCTGGCCAAACTCCATGGTGAGGTTATAACCCAATGATTAGGAAGAAGTGAGCTATTCACCTTCGTGAGTAACCCTTCGCATAGGCATAAAAATAACTTTTCGGATGTAAATTACCTATGTCTCTCATAAGTAACCCTCTGTATTTTCATAGGGAAATACATCCATCGGATTAAACCTGTTCTGCCAAACCCATGATGGGCTTAGGATCGGGGTGCCTCGATTGTCCTTATCGGATGGAGGAGCAATTCAGCTACCTATTTAGGTGTCAACCTAAACCTCATATAGTGAGCCCTATGAGCTAAACCATGTCCAACCATACCAGAACGCTGCTAGAATACCCAAAGAATAGGGTCACTCAAGGAAATATTCCTACCTTTTACTCTTAATTACCATAATTTTGTAGGTGATAATGAGTATACAATTGTCACCTGCATCTGCATTTTTATCACTTATCAAGGTATACCATCGTGCTATCCGAACGATGGCTAATTTTTGTCTAAATAAGTCACGATAAATAAAAAACCATTATTTGCAATGCCTTATGCTATAAGCTATTATGTTGTCTGAGCCACGGCTTAACGCGCATCCACACTAGTGGTGATAAACTTATTACTACTAGTCGGTTATTTTTCCATGAAAGTAAGATATTGCATCACCTCATGAAGGGCAGATCGCATCCTGACATGTTGAAATGCTGCCTATTTCTCAGCTTACCGCCTTGGTTGAGACATGTTATGAATATTTTGTTCTAATGTTTTTAAATTCTTTATTTGCTTACATTTGTCTCCTATATGTTCCACTAACTTATTTCCTTTTGTTTGTGTTTTGGTTTATACCTCATCTCATCATAACAATCACGACTATCATCATTTTAGGACAATTGTTTTGGTTTAATGTTTAGCAAAGGGTATCATTTATGGAGCAATAGCTTATCTCCACTATTAAGTCCTTAAAAAACGTCAGAATATCGTCAGAAGGTTGCCAATGTCAAGACAGGGACATCCTAAAGCTCGACTACATCTCAAAAATGCATGAAGGGGTCAAGATCAGTTTTCGTCAAAATGATTGTAGGGAATTAAAACACATTTAGGACAGTTGGGATAACAACAAGAAAGAAGCATTTACTAAAAGGTATGGGGATATAGCTCTCTTACTTTAAGTTCAGTTGGATGATGGCTTGTTGCGAGTAGTGACACAGTTCTGGAATCTAGCCTACTAATGTTTTACCTTCAATCAACAAGATTTAGACCCTACCATTAATGAATACACAGCTTTGCTCAACATAGAAAGGCCTAAGTTTGACCGAATTTAATGCAAAGTGTTATCGCCTCCTCCATTCAAGAAAAGGTTAAGGCAAATTCTTGCAACCACAAAAGTATGGGTTGACAGTCACGTCAAAGTAAAAGGAAGTAGCAAATGCATCTCTTAGGCCAGCTTAAAAGAGGCCATGGTAAATCTTTTTAACCATAAGAAATTTTAAGATGTTTATGCTCTAGCAATCTACCGGCTTATCATATTCTCGAAGACTCTGGGTTATGTAGAGGTGGCAGTCATAGATTTTTTTCCCACTTATGTTGTGACATCAACCCTGCTTCCACCATCATTGCTGAAACCATCTGTGCCCTCAACTTTTGTAAAAGAATAGGAACATGAACGTTTATAGGGTGTGCCCCATTGCTCCAGATATGGCTCCTAGGTCATCTCTATGTTAGGGAGGAAAGAACCAGACAAAATTTCTTTTTCAAGTTCAGTCCTCTTTCCATAATATTAGAGGAAGAATGTCATCAAGATAAGACAAAAAGGCATTAGGTCGAGGAATTACAAAACGTTAAGTAGGAACAAATCACATGGAGAGCCCCATGGGTGTTCCCTCAATCAATTATATACACATGTCGAGACTACACTTGTGTAGTATTCCTGGATTAAGGGGAAATACCAGTTATGCTCCTCTATTGGTATTACGTCAATTCTAGTGCCAACAATTCATCTTGTTCTTTGAAGACTTAGGACATTGGGATTTTGAATATGAAAAGCCCAATTATAAAGCAAAAGTCCAGTTAGCTTTCCAAGAAAAAGGTCCATTGTATGGACAATACTGGAGAGGAATCCCCACCATGCTTGGATATGAAGAATAGAGACACTACTATATCAATGATTCATTCCCACCACCTAACTCTAAGATACTATAAATCCTAATAGAGAAACCACCTTCGGAGATTGAGATACTAAAGAAAGAGTTCGAGCGAGAAAAGGCATCCTTTGCCACAGAAATCTTTCAACTTAATGAGGAAAAAGGGGTAGCTAGAAATAGATATCTATCTTGGAAGTGGTGAAATCGATCGAGTCATTAAAGAAAGGGATAACTTCAAAGATGACCTCAAAAGCTTAACCAAGGATTATGTGACACTCCAAAAAGCTAACAAGTCCTGATGTATTAGCAAGACATCAGTTGAATGGGAAGTGAAAGTTGCCACTCTTAATCATGAGCTAAATCAGCAAAAGGAGGAAGTTAGAACCAGCAAAAAGAAGTTCATGAGGGTACATGCTCTTGCTTCCACCTACCAAGAAAGAACTAAAGACTAGAGGCCAAAATGTGAGATACGACAGCTACTAGGGTAAAAAATGAAGCCCTCACTTATAGAATCCAAGAGTTAGAATAGTCTCTCCAAGTTCATCAAGGTCATATCAATGAACTAACAAGGGCTTCTGAGCAATGTAAATTAGAATGGCAAGAGACAATTGATCAAGCATATCTAAGTTACCAAAGACATCATCAACACTTCACTAAATAAGTTCAGATGGCTCAACAAAAGGCAGACGGCATGCTTGAAGCAGCTTGGTCCATAAGGTGAGACATTATACCTGTTAGAGATGTGAGCAACAACTTTTGGGTTTTCTTGATTATGTGATTACACAATGTAATCACGTTAGATACTTTCAGATGTAATCATGTCATAAAAGGAAGACCCTTTTGTGACTCTATCAATGATGTTGTTGATGAAGTTATTCCAAGAATCAATTGTCTCCAATGCATATGCACATTTAATTTCACCATTTTGCATTTCACTTGCATCACTCATTCATTATCTTAACTCATCAGTGCATCATAAATGCTCATCAATAAATACATTTTTAAATAAGTCTAATATGGGAATTGGCCCATAAATGTGTAAGGGATTTCGAGATAAATCATGAACATGGAACCTTACATCACGTATCGCTATAACACACGATGCCGTAAGCAAATATGGAGAGTGATCATGAAGCTCGTATTGAGCGACTTGAGCTAATGGTTAAGGAATCACAAGACCAGATGCTTCATCAGCAATACGAAATGCAAAATCAAATCGTAAAACTTAAGAAACTAATGATTGCCTTTATGAAAGAAAAAAGAGAAGCCAACACTGTTGTTCCAACACTGAAAGTCCCTCTGCCAATCTAGAATCCACCTAAGGGGAAACTACACAAGAACAACGGCTTGCTCCTACACTTGCCACTCAGGCTCCATCAGTCATCTACCTAAATCCTAGTGCAGCAGGTCAATTCATTCCTAGTACTCAAAGGGTGAATGCAAATGTCTCATTAGCAGATCTGATAACCCTTGACCATAAGGAACTAGAGAAAATAAAAGGTCAAAAGTCCACTATGACTATGGAAGAAGTGAACAAATTCTAGCTATTGGAAAAATGATTCCAAGCTATCGAAGGGAGTGACAATTTTAGAGCTTTTGATGCGCAATCGCTATCTTTGGTGTCCAACCTTGTCATCCCTACGAAGTTCAAGGTCCCAGAGTTTGAGAAGTTTAATGGAAACATTGACCTTTTCGTCCATGTTCGAATCTACCTACAAAAGATGATTGGGTACGAGAAAGATAAAAAGTTCCTTATCCATTGCTTCCAGCATAGCCTCACTAGGGCAGCAGCTAGGTGGTATATCGAGCTAGATAATGTGAAAATCCAATCATGGGTTGACTTGGCTAGGGGCTTTCTAAATCAATACCAGCACATGTCAGATTGGGCTTCAGATCGACTTTCCCTGATGAATTTCAAGAAGAGATCCACTGAAAGTTTTAGGTAATATGCCTAAAGGTGGAGAGAAGAAACAGCCCAAATCCAACCTTCCAAGAAAAAGAGATGACATTCACTTTCATTCACACCTTACGTGCTCCTTATTACGAAAAGCTCTTAGGGAATGCCACCAAGAAATTCACAGACTTAGTTCTCTCAAGAGAAATGATCAATGCCTCCATTAAGAGTGGTAGAATGTCTGCCGAAGAAACAGCTAGATTGAGTAAGAAGCCTATTACCGGTAAAAAGAAGGAAGGAGAGGCCAATACCATAAATTATGCTGGCTCATCTTACCAAGATAGTGTCAAGCACCTAACCTTTTCTACTCAAGCATGCCACATTCTCACCCCATCACAATATCCCCGCAGCCAATTTATGCCATAACCTATAACCCATCATTTGCAATCCCATCAAACGCACCACAAAGCTACTCTTTGTAAGTCCACCAAAATACCTATCGAACAACCAATAATGAATCTAGCAATCGAGGTTCGAATCAACAAAGGCAACACTTTGATCCCATCCCTATGACCTATAAAGAGCTCTACCAAACTTTGCTCCAAAATCACTTAGTGGCTCTAACCTATGTCCTAGAAAAAAAATTGCCATACCCATAATGGTACAACCCTAATGCCCACTGTGAATACCACACTAAGGCCACAGGGCGTGACATCAAGAACTGTATATCTTTCAAGTGAAATGTGCAAAATCTAATTAACTTAAAAGTTTTACAGTTCGGGATAAGCCAAGGACCGAATATTGCTACCAATCCTTTACCAAACCACATAGAGCCAGCTGTAAACATGATCGACATTAAGAACATATATGAAGTCAAGGCAAGCATAGAGGATGTAAGGATGCCAATGTTTTTGGTCTAGTAGGCATTGATTTGGGTCAGGTTACTTAGCGCAATAAAAAAATTGGAACACAATCTCGATAACTTCTATGACTTCCACACAGTTATAGATTATACCCTACAAACATGCAAAGAGTTTGGCTCCACAGTTCAAAGAATGATGAATGAAGGCTAGATAGAATTCTATCAAGAAACCATGCCTACTGGTAAATCTATCAACATGATAGGGGATAAAACCATGTAGCCACCTTATGATAGAAATCGACCCCTCATTCTTTATGGCAAGTTAAGTCCCAAGGTTAGTTTTTCAATACCTACACCAAAGTTAGTTGTGGAGATACCTAAACTATTCTTGTATAAGAGCAACAAAGCTGTCTTGTGGAAATACGATAATCAGGTAGTAATGATCGAAGAACTAACCTTCACAACAGTTTTAATGGAACTGTTAAGAGTTAATCACCTAACCTATAATGATAGGTGTTACACTCCCCTAGCTGAAGAAAAGCAAAAGGTTGATGCATCTTTAAGTAGCAATACCACTCAAGTCCAAGTAAAAAAGTTCAAGCTTGAGAAAGTTAAGGAAGCATTGAGTGAAAAAGAAGCCACTGAGTTTCTCAAGTTATCAAGCGCAGTGAAAACTACATTATGGACCGGTTAAGCAAACAACCAGCCACGATTTTTATGCCATCTCTACTTTTTAATTCAAAAGTCCACCAAAATGCATTACTGAAGGTGTTAAACGAAGCATATATGCCACCGAATGTCTTTATGGACAAATTGGATCGGCTAGTAAACAACATCATGATTGATAATTACATCTCCTTCACTGAAGATGAGATCCCACCTGGAGGCATGGGCAGTTATAAAGCTCTGCATATCACTACCCATTACAAGGGATGCATTTTGCCTAAATTACTTATAGACAATGGGTTGGCCCTTAATGTCATGCTGATGACTACATTAAGCAAACTCCCTATCGATCAGTCTAACATCAGGAGTAGCCACACCATAGTCTGAGCTTTTGATGCAACATGTCGCAGAGTAATTAAAAATATCACAGTCCAGCTTCAGATAGGCTTATGTACATATGAAGTTAACTTTCAAGTTATGGATATTAAACCATGTTACGATTGCCTATTAGGAAGGCCATGGATACATTTTGCTGGGGTTATCCCATCCTCTCTTTAGTAGAAGCTCAAATTTATAATAGATGACAAAGTAGTAACCATCAGGGCTGAAGAAGAAATGATCGCCATTGCTTTCACTGAAGATATCTGCATAGAGCCTAATGAAGATGCACAGGATTCATCATTCCATTCCATTCCATCGAGTTCATCAATGCAATATTTATGAGAGAAAAATTACCAATAATTGAACCCTACCTGTCAAAGAGTACCCACTCGGGTTTAAAAATGACCTTCGGTAAAGGTTCACGTGTTTGATAGCAAGAATCTGCAAGGGATGCCCCAAGCTCTACAAGTCACCACTCAAGTCAACAAAAGAGACTTAGGATTCAAGGCTAAGGCACAGTGAATAAGACAACAAGAAAGAAGGATCCGCAGCCGAGAGATGACATGTTCATTGGTTCAAGAAGGGGAATCAAAGCCAATAATGTTCCTATCTTTTCATGAGATATTCTGCTTGAGAGGATAAATCATTTCAAGCCAACCAGAAGAGCAAAAGGCTAAAGATATCTTGGTCATCTTAAACAAAGCCCTTTACTACCTCGATCTCTAGGATATCGAGCCATAGAATTTGTATCCTTCCACTAAGACCTGATATTGATGATGGGGTCATGACAAAAGCCTTTACATTTTTTTGTCCCTTTAATGTAATGTCAAAAAATAAAAAACTACCTGCGCTTGCCCAAAGGCAGGTAGGTGTCCTATGTAAGGGGTACTTTTATCAAACATTATCGATGAAATGACTTTTGCATATATCATTCCATATTGCATGCCTACATCACTTTTCAATCTCTTTATCTTAATTACTCTTTTGCCTTTATTCTTATCCGAATCTCTTGGTTTTCTATGTATTATTTGCAATGTTTATTTGTTCACCCTCTTAGGTGCCCTAATGATAGTGACATGGATGTGTCTGATGGGTTTTTGAAGATTGA
Source organism: Adansonia grandidieri (assembly GCA_038382065.1). Lineage (NCBI taxonomy): Eukaryota > Viridiplantae > Streptophyta > Magnoliopsida > Malvales > Malvaceae > Adansonia > Adansonia grandidieri. The sequence continues at coordinate 24,168 of JBBYHK010271275.1, read as the reverse complement.
TTTTAAATAGTCAATTTGCACTAGTGAAGTTGATCCTAAAGAAGATTTGAAGAAAGCTTCATACCACCAGACCTTTTACGATTAGTTGAGTAAGAGAAGAAGCAGAACATGCCCTATGAAGATCTAACAGAAGTAATAAATCTGGGTACTCAAGAGGATCGAAAGGAGGTTAAAATTAGTACCTCAATAAAGTCAATGATTAGGACTAAGCTAATAGAATTACTTCAAGAATATCAGGATGTATTCGCTTGGTCATATCAAGACATGCCAGGACTGGACACTGATATAGTGGTCCACAAGCTTCCTATCAAGCCCGGATGCTAACTGATTCAGCAAAAGTTAAGGAGGATAAAGCCGAAAATGCTCTTCAAAGTTAAAGAGAAAGTTAAGAAGCAATTTGATGCACGGTTTATCGAAGTAGCCAAGTATCCAAAATATGTTGCCAATATAGTCCCAGTCCCAAAGAAATACGGTAAAGTATGAATGTGGATTGATTACTAGGATCTAAATCAAGCTAGTCCTAAGGATAACTTCCCTCTACCCCATATTGACACTCTACTAGACAACACGGCCAAGAATTCTTTTTTCTCCTTCATGGATGAATTCTCAGGCTATAATCAAATCAAGATAGCATCCGAAGACATGGAAAAAACAACTATTGTAACCATGTGGGGGATGTTTTGCTATAATGTCATGCCCTTCAGACTCAAAAATGCTAAGGTAACATATCAATAGGCCATGGTAGCCCTGTTCCATGACATGATGCACAAAGAAATTAAGGTCTACATGGACAACATGATTGCCAAGTCAACGAAAGAGGCTGAGCATGTCATAGACCTTTAAAAGCTTTTAAAATGGCTATAAAAATTTTAACTCAAATTGAATCCTGCCAAATGTACATTTATAGTCACTTTGGGCAAGCTTATAGGCTTTATAGTCATCGAAAAAAGGATTGAAGTTGACCCAGACAAAGTCAAAGGCATTCAAGATATGCCACCACCTCAAACCCAAAAGAAAGTGAAAAGCTTTTTGGGGAGACTAAACTATATTGCTAGATTCATATCCCAGCTCATTAACAAAAGCGACCTTATCTTTCGGCTCCTTCATAAACAAAATCTGGGAGAGTGGAATGAGGCATGTCAAGAAGCCTACAATAAAATCAAACATTATCTGTCAAGCTTGAAAGTGTTGGTATTGTTGGTGCCTAGTCAACATTTAATCCTTTACTTGGTAATTTTTGACAAGTCTATGGGTTATGTATCAGGGCAGCATGATAAGTTAGGAAAGAAGGAACAAGCAATCTACGACTTAAGCAAAAAAGTTCATAGAATGCGAGTGCAACTACTCCGTAATCAAGAAGTTATGTTATGCTTTGGTGTGGACAACCAAGACACTCAGGCAATACATGCTATATCACACCACATGGTTGATTACAAGGCTTGATCCTATCAAGTATCTATGTGAAGCCCCTACACTATTAAGAAGGTTAGCTAGATGGTTATCCTACTTTTTTAGTATGACATTGCCTATGTCAGTCAAAAGGCCATCAAGGGCAGTGCGATAGATGATTTTTTGGCAAGTCGAGTGGCAAATGATTATGAACCCTTAAATTTCAACTTCCTAGATAAAGATCTAATGTGCATTTCTGAATATGAAAATGCCTCTAACCAAGATTAATCCTGAAAGATGCATTTTGATGAAGCATCAAATGCTCTAAGACATGGAATTAGGGCAATATTGATGTCACCCAATGGGAGTCATTATCCATTCACAGCAAGGCTAAGTTTTGACTACACAAATAATATCACAGAATATAAAGCTTATGTCATGGGGCTATAAGCAACCATTAAGAGAAACGTCAAGACATTACAAGTATTCAGTGATTCAGCCCTAGTCATCTACCAATTAAAAAGGGAATGGCAAACTCATGATGCCAAGCTGATACAGTATGGGAAGCTGATAGTAGAACTTAAGAAAGAATTTGATGATATCAATTTTTGACACTTACCAAGAGAAGAGAACCAAATAGCCAATGCTTTGGCTACTTTGTCATCTATGTTTAAAGTTAGTGAAGAGTTAAACATTGCTTCATCCAAATAAGCATCTACATAACTCTAGTTCATTATCATAGTGTAAAAAAAAAAAGGATGGCCTATCATGGTACTATGACATCTTTTATTACATCAAGGATCAATAATATACCAAACATGCAACTAAGACTGATAAAAGGACTATCAGAAGGTTGGCTATGGGATTTATTCTCGATGGAAAAATCTTATACAAAAAGAGTCACGATCAAGTATTGCTTAAATGCGTTGACACTTCTGAAGCCAAAATGATCCTAGAAGAAGTTCATGAAGGGATTTATGGTACACATGCTAATGGACATCGAATGGCCAAACAAATCATGAGAACGGGTTATTACTGGTTGACCCTCGAGAAAGATTGCATCAATACGCCCTCAAATGCCATAAGTGTTAAATCTATGCGGACAAGATCAATGTCTTTCTAGAACCACTTCATATCATGATAACCCTATGGCCCTTCTCCATATGGGGCATGGATGTGATCGGGCCAATCAGCCCTAAAGCTTCTAGTAGGCATCGTTTTATCTTGGTAATGATTAACTGTTTCACCAAATGGGTGGAGGCTACCACATATGCTAATGTCACTAGATCAACTGTCTGCAAGTTTGTTAAGTGGGAAATCATCTGCATATATGGCCTCCTGAACCAAATCATTATAGACAATGCAAGTAACTTACACAATAAAATGATGTAAGTGGTCTACTTACAGTTCAAGATCTTAGTAATGATTAACTATTTCACCAAATGGGTGGAGACTACCACTTAGGCTAATGTCACTAGATCAACTATCTGCAAGTTTGTTAAGTGGGAAATCATTTGCATATATGGCCTCCTGAACCAAATCATCACAGACAATGCAAGTAACTTAAACAATAAAATGATGTAAGTGGTCTACTTACAGTTCAAGATCCAGCATTATAATTTCCTCCCTTATTGCCCAAAGATGAATGGGGTAATCGAGCAGCCAACAAAAACATCAAAAGAATAATTGAAAAAATGGCCGAGACTTGTAAAGACTAGCATGAGAAGCTATCTTTTAGACTTCATGCCTATCAGACCTTAGTTCATACTTCCATGGGCATTACCCCATTCTCCCTTGTTTATGGGATGGAAGCTATATTACCCATCGAAGTCGAGATCCTTTTAGAGTCTTGATAGAAACCAAACTTGAAAAGGCTGAATGGGTTAAGAACAAATACAACCAGTTCAACCTCATGAGGAAAAATGCATTAAAACTATCTTCCATGGTTAAATGTATTAAAAACATAGATCCGAGCCTAGGATAAAAAGATGCACCCATGACAATTTACCCTAGTGAATTGGTATTGAAAAAGATCCTCCTAATTCATAAAGATGCACGGGGGCAAGTAGAACCCTAATTAGGAAGGACCATATGTCATGAAGCAAGCCTTCTCTGGAAGGGACCTAATCTTATAAAAAATGGATGGCAATGCCTTGCCTGACCCAGTCAACTCAGATTCTGTTAAGAAATATTACACGCAGAGGGCGAAAACCTAAAAAGGCATCTTTCAAAAAAAAGAAAAAAAAAAGAAAAAAAGAAGAAAACAAAAAAAGGGGTCTAGATGAAAATTTGAAAAGGGCATCTAGGCAACCAACCTGACTATAGTTAAAAACTTGCAACGATGACTTGAGAAGATCAATTTTGATAGAGCATAGACTGAGATCAATTATAGAACAAAGCAAAGCAATCCTAGGGATCTTCTAAAGATTAGCTCATACTAGTCACATTCATTGTTTGAGAAAGATCCTAGAAAGCACATGATTGTCAAAGGCATCTTCTGCCCAAAAGATCATCCTTTTTACCACTAAATCACTTTTTTGTCAAATACTATACCAAGTTGTATCTCTTTGTTGTCATGAATAAATATTACCTTATTTCTTTTAACCCCTGTACAATTCATATTACACTTGTCATTTAATTAATAATACTCGATAATCAACTAAAATATGCATCAGGACATCTCGATATTACATCGAAAGGAAAAAAAAGCATAGGGAACTTTGTTCATGCCCTGATCATCAAGATCATGCATTTTTCATGTCTAAACACCCACTCAGCATGACCATACACTAAACCATTTCTGGCTTTCATAAGCCACATCTCATGAAAAACCATTTTAAGCTAACAAAAATTGACCCATGCGTTCTATCAAAATCCTATCAAAACCAAAGACATTAACCTAATCAGTCAAACAGTCTCCAAATTATTGATAATGCCTTATAATTATCAGGAAAATGATTGAGCCTCCCGAATCGGGAAATACAATTATCCAAATTCTTAAGAATAAATTTTTTATCGTATCCCTAATGAAGCTGGGATAACCTACAATCCCTAGCGGGATTTGGAAAATTCCCATCTATAGTGGCATCAAAGATGAATCACCATCCCTATAAGAGTCTAAATGACATACAAGAAAAACTACGGCTATTTCCCATATTAGACTTCACATTATGCAGTCATGATAGCATTCCACATCATGCATTCACATTACCATCACACATCATGATTTTTGCAATGTTACTTCAAGCCCGGTTCACCAACATCCAAGGATTCCCTGGTAAGAACTTTAAGCTTTGTAAACCAAGCATTATTCAGGAGGCACTTATCAAGAAACCTTCTTAAGCCTACACGAGCTGCTGGCAACAATCTTGTCTACAAATAATTTGATGCCAATCATACCCATATCAAGCCTATAAGTCAGTGGCACTTTTTCAAAGCCCATAAGTCAGTGGCACCTTTTTTAGAACCTATAAGTCAGTGGCACCTTTTCAAAGCCCATAAGTCAGTGGCACCTCTTAAAAGCCCTTAAATTAGTGGCACCCTTTTTAAAGCCTATAAGTTAGTGGCACCTATTCAAAGCCCACAACTTAGTGGCATCTTTTCAAAGCCTACACAAGCTGGAGGCACCTAGTTTGAGTTAAAGCCGGCACAAGCTAGTGGTACTCGAGTCAAAGCCCACACAAGCTGGTGACACCCAAGTCTGAGCTAAAGCCTATACAAGCTGATGGCACATAGTCTAGGTCAAAGCTCGCACAAGCTGTCGGCACTTGAGTCAAAGCCCATACAAGTTGGTGGCACTCAAGTCTAAGTCAAAGCCCGTACAAGCTGGCGGCACTTGAATCAAAGCCCATATAAGCTAGTTGCACCCAAGTTTAAGTCAAAGTATACACAAGCTAGTGGTACCCACATCAACAATCCACGTTACTTTGCACTTGCCTAAAAGGGTCAAACCTTAAAAAACCTAACACCCTAGTAGAGAGGGCAAACCTTACAAAATTCACTTAAACCTCTATTAGGATCACTGCTAATACACTGCACTTATCACAGTGAAGTATTAATTAAATTTTTTTTACAGGTGTTTTGGGAGGCATCATTCTACCTTGAGCAAAATAGTGTTGATTTGTCTTTGCCCTATTCTTGATTCTTATCAACGGTCAAAGAAAGCCAGCTGCAGACACCTTATTTTGTTCAAGCTAATTTTGTTAGCAACCTAGGACATGGACGTAAGAAGGGGCGATGTTGCCCGGTGAAAAAGTATTTTTAAAGAGGTCAAGAAGGCCTATGGATAATATCAAAGAGAATGCAAAGATGTGGCATCAAAGGATGTAGTTCAAGGTGTTCAAAGATAAAAGATATGAGAAAATTCACAATTTTGCTTAAATGAATCGATACATGGTTCTCATGTATTGATCCAAAAATTTGAAATGTCCCCATTTGTATTGATACAACATGTAAATGTATCGAACATGAGCTTATGTATCGATACAAGAGCTCATGTATCAATACTAGGCCATATCAAGACCAAAATGTGCATTCTGTAAAGAAATGTATTGCTACATATCAATAAGTAATAATATAATGAAGCATTGAATGAATACAATGGTTCATAGTATGGATACAATGTTCATTGTATTATACACTTAAGGTTTTTGGACCAAATGTATCGATATTCTGTAATGTATAGATACATGCACACTATTTTCCATAGTCTAAAAATTTTTAACTCATCCACCATTGATCCAAAACTCTATTTTTAACTCATTTCTTTCCATAAAAAAAGATCAAAACCCATATCAGATAATGAATTCAGACTTTTGAATTAATTAAACATTTTTTAAGTCTAAACTAGATAAAAAAAGTCAATGTCACATGATCACCCTACTCTTCCCTAGTTTGTTGACCAAGATCACTAGCAGCCACCTTATTTGCTGGAAAATCATTCTAGCATTTAAACCAGCCACCCTATTTCCATCACATTGGCAGCAAGTTGTTCCCTACAGCCACTCTATAGCTATAAGCTAACATCACTTTGTCCCCTTTAAGAAATGACTAAAAACTCCTCTAATTAACTCCAAAATGCTAGTATAAATAGACCACTTATATCTTAGCTGAGATTTTGGGGGGAGATTTTAGCATAATTTTAGCTTCCAAAATACATTCACACATAAAGAAAACCAAATCTTGTAGTTCTTCACTTAGCACCCAAAAATAGCCCCAAAACACTCACTCTCAACCACTACACATTCTGAAAATCACTCTCATCCATACCAAAACCAAAACCTCATTGTTTCTCTCTTTTTCTTGCTTATTAACAACAAGGAAAAAAGGAAAATTCAAGCCATCTCTTGTACTCTAACTATTTGGACAAAAATTAAAGTTTTGTTGGTATAACTTCTTACTTTATCACTTTCACTTTCTGTTTTTCAACATCTTCATCATTTTAGTGAGCTCTCCATGTTTCCATCACCCTCTTAGGATTTTCATGCATTATGGTGGCTTTTGGTTGTGGTAGTTTAGGATTTGGATGCCAAAATGCCCCTTTGATGTGTAAAATGCCTTATTTCATCTTTATTATTTTAATAGCTCTTGCTCATGCATTTTATGCCATATCTATGCATCTTGTTATGATTAATCTATGCATGAATCCTTAGTCTAACATATTTCAAGCATATTTATTCATTAACTTGCATCTTGTCATGAATCATTGTCATTTTTAGCATCCATAACATTTTCTTGTTAAAGTGCATAACACTTTCTTTGTCCAGACCATTAGTAAAGCTGGCATCCTCATTCATGTTAGGTGCCATCCCCTTGTATGTTTGTTGTCTTCTCCTTGTTAAAGTGCATGTTTGATGGTTGTAAAAAAAAAAAAAACTACTTTTCAAAACCTCCTTAAGCCAAGCATGCTAACCTCAACCAATGAGGACTAGCATGAACTTAACATTAACTAAAAAATCTTGAGGAAAATAAAGTTTTCCAGATCTATAATCTTGAAAGCATGCTAACCTCAACCAATAAGGACTAGCATGAACTTAACATTTTCCTTAAAGTTAACTAAAAAATCTTGAGGAAAATAAAGTTTTCTAGATCTATAATCTTGATTAAACGAGCTCAAAACTTCTAATTTTCCAATGAAAATGGCCTTACACTTGTTACCTAAATGTTCGTGCTTTGTTTTTTAGTTAAAACCTTGAGTGGTATGATCAACGGGCTATTTCATCATCCGAAATTACTTTGGGGCTATGCAAATGAGTTCACAATGTTCATGCCACTCTTTCCCTTCAATCATGGACGTTTGAATGTCGATGACTCGAGGTTGGACCCATAAACATACAAAAAATAAGAAATATCCTCTGCTTTACTTTATCCCCTACTAGCAACATCATTGTTACAAATTGAAAAATCTCTATATTACCTATCCCTCTAGGGCGTATATGAGATTAAATCTTTTTGTCAAAACCTAGATTTGTATTTCTATAAAATTCATGCATTAAAAAAAGGTTATATTAAAATAGTGATGAGTTAAGATCGAAAGAAACAAAACTATTATAAGACATAACTAGTAAGGTATTGATTTCAGGCGTCACGAAGAGTTTCATGCCTTATCGTGCATAACCAACTCTTAAACCCAAATGGTGAATCTTTGTACTATGTAAACCATGGGATCAATGTTTTGAGTTTCGTAACTCAAGACATAGGTTTTAATAGGCATCCAATCATGCCTAGCCCAAAATGATCAGTGGCAACTCAAAGTGTTGGACATTTTATGATGGTCATCTGAGACCAATAAGATAAGCGATTCATCTTATGGTCCCCTTCACTGTATCACATCACAAAGGAAACTTCTCAGTCAAGAAGACATTTCCAAGTCAAAAAAACATTTTAAGTTGTATGCACCCATAGATCTGCAAGGATCCACCCTGAGGCACTTTGCTACAATTATGAAAATCCAAGTTTGTCCCACTTGACGAATGTACTTTCATCCTAAGGAAAATGGTGGAATTAAATGCTTTCCTACCAAACCAAAGCATCAATATCATATATCCCAATGAGTAGAATATGTTTATAATACCCAATCACCAAAAGAATAGTGATTACTTTGAGAATCCAAGATTATCCCATTTGATGGATGAAGTTTAATTCAAAGGAAAATGGTGGAAAGAAAAGCTTTTCCTACCAAACCAAAGTATCAATATCATGTATCCTGATGAGGAAAATGTGTTTGTAATGCCCAATCCCCAAAAGAATGGAGATTATTATAAGAATCAAAGTTTGTCCCTCTTGACAAATGAACTTTGATCCTAAGGAAAATAGGGGAATAAAAAGCTTTTCCTATCGAGTAAAAGTACCAATATATTGTATCCCAATGTGGATATTGTGTTGATAGTGCCTAATCACCAAAAGATTAAAGATTATAATGAGAATCCAAGTTTGTTCCATTTTTATAGATGAAGTTTGATTTGAAGGGGAATGGTGGAAGTAAAAGCTTTTCTTGCCAAACCAAAGTATCAATTTCATGTAGCCCAATAAGGAAAATGTTTTATGGTGCCTATCACTAAAGGAATGAAGATTATAACAAGAATCTAAGTTTGTCCCATTATATGGATAAGCTTTCATTATAAGGAAAATAGTAGAATGAAAAGCTTTTCTTGCCAAGCAAAAGCATCAATATCATGTAACCCAATGAGAAGAATGGTTTATAGTGCCCAATCACTAATAGAATGGAGATTATTATGAGAATCAAAGTTTGTTCCACTTGACAGATGAACTTTGATTCTAAGGAAAATGGTGGAAAAAAAAGCCCTTCCTACCAAACCAAAGTATCATTATCGTGTATCTTAATGAGGAGAATGTGTTTATAGTGCCCAATCACTAACAAAATGGAGATTATTGCAAGAATCCAAGTTTGTCCCATCTGACAAATGAACTTTGATTCTAAAGAGAATGGTGAAATGGAAAGCTTTTCTTGCCAAACCAAAGCATCAATATCGTATATGCCCATGAAGAGAATGTGTCTATAATTCCCAATCACTAAAAGAATGGTGATTACTTCAAGAATCCAAGTTTATCCCATTTGATGGATGAACTTTGGTTCAAAGGAAAATGGTTGAAAGAAAAGCTTTACCTACCAAACCAAAGTATCAATATTATGTATCCCAATGAGGAAAATATGTTTATAGTGCCCAATCACCAACATAATGGACAATATTATGACAATCCAAGTTTGTCTCACTTGACGAATGAACTTTGATTCTAAGGAGAATGGTAGAATGGAAACCGTTTCTTGCCAAACCAAAGCATCAATATCGTATATCCCAATGACGAGAATGTGTTTACAGTGCCTAATCACCAAAAGAATGGTGATTACTTTTGGAATCCAAGTTTATCCCATTTGATTGATGAACTTTGATTCAAAGGAAAATTATGGATAGAAAAGCTTTCCCTACCAAACCAAAGTATCAATACTGTGTATCTCAATGAGGAGAAAGTGTTTAGAGTGCCTAATCACCAAAAAAATGATTATTATAAAAATCCAAGTTTATCCCACTTGACAGATGTACTTTGATTCTAAAGAAAATGATGGAATTTAAAAGCTTTTCCTGCCAAACCAAAGCATCAATATCATATGTCCCAGTGAGCAAAATGTGTTTATAATACCCAATCACCAAAAGAATGGTGATTACTTTGAAAATCCAAGTTTATCCCATTTGATGGATGAACTTTGATTCAAAGGAAAATAATGGAAAGAAAAGTTTTCCCTCCCAAACCAAAGTATCAAAATCGTGTATTCCAATAAGAAAAATGTGTTTATAGTGCCCAATCATCAAAAGAATAGAGATTATTACGAGAATCAAAGTTTATCCCTCTTGACATATCAATTTTGATCCTAAGGAAATGGTGGAATCAAAAGCTTTTCCTGTCGAGCAAAAGCATCAATATCTTGTATCCCAATATGGAGATTGTGTTTATGGCGACCAATCAGCAAAGGATTAAATATTATAACGATAGTCCAAGTTTGTTCCATTTTATGAGTGAAGTTTGATTCTAAGGAAAGTGGTGGAATTAAAAGCTTTTCTTGCCAAACCAAAGTATCAATTTCATGTATCCTAATGAGGAAAAAGTATCTATAGTGCCCAATCACCAAAAGAATGGGGATTATTACGAGAATACAAGTTTGTCCTGCTTAACAGATGAGCTTTGATTCTAAGAAAAATGATGGAATAAAAAGCTTTTCCTCCCAAACAAAAGCATCAATATCATTTATCCTAATGAGAAGAATGTGTTTATAGTGCCCAATCACCAATAGAATGGAGATTATTACAAGAATCCAAGTTTGTCCTACTTGACGAATAAACTTTGATTCAAAGGAGATTGGTGGAATGGAAAGCTTTTGTTACCAAACCAAAGCATCAATATCATTCATTCCAATAAGGAGAATGTGTGTATAATGCCCAATCACTAAAAGAATGGTGATTACTTCGAGAATCCATTTTTATCCCATTTGATGGGTGAACTTTGATTCAAAGGAAAATAATGGAAAGAAAAGCTTTCCCTCCCAAACCAAAGTATCAAAATCATGTATTCCAATGAGGAAAATGTGTTTGTAGTGCCTAATCATCGAAAGAATAGAGATTATTACGAGAATCAAAGTTTGTCCCCCTTGACAGATGAACTTTGATCCTAAGGAAATGGTGGAATGAAAATATTTTCCTATCGAGCAAAAGCATCAATATCTTGTATCGCAATGTGGAGATTGTGTTTATAGCGCCCAATCACCAAAAGATTAAAGATTATAATGAGAGTCCAAGTTTGTTCCATTTTGATGAGTGAAGTTTGATTTTAAGGAGAATGGTGGAATTAAAAGCTTTTCTTTCCAAACCAAAGTATCAATTTCATGTATCCCAATGAGGAAAAAATATTTATAGTGCCCAATCACCAAAAGAATGGAGATTATTGCGAGAATACAAGTTTGTCCCACTTGACAGATGAACTTTAATTCTAGGAAAAATGATGGAATGAAAAACTTTTCTCGCCAAACAAAAGCATCAATATCATGTATCCTAATGAGAAGAATGTGTTTATAGTGCCCAATCACCAACAAAATGGAGATTATTACGAGAATCCAAGTTTGTCCTACTTGACAAATAAACTTTGATTCAAAGGAGATTGGTGGAATGGAAAGCTTTTCTTGCCAAACTCAAGCATCAATATCTTTCATTCCAATAAGGAGAATGCGTTTATAATACCCAATCACTAAAAGAATGGTGATTACTTCGAGAATCCATTTTTATCCTATTTCATGGATAAAGTTTGATTCAAAGGAAAATGGTGGAAATAAAGCTTTCCCTACCAAAACCAAAGCATCAATATCGTGTATCCCAATGAGGAGAAAGTGTTTAGAGTGCCTAATCACCAAAAGAATGAAGATTTTTACAAAAACTCTAAGTTTGTCCCACCTAACGGATGTACTTTGATTTTAAGGAAAATGATGGAATTAAAAGCTTTTCCTACTAAACCAAAGCATCAATATCATATATCCCAAAAAACAGAATGTGTTTATAATGCCCAATCACCAGAATAATGGTGATTACTTCAAAAATCCAGGTTTATCCCATTTGATGGATGAACTTTGATTCAATAGAAATGGTGCAAAGAAAAGTTTCCCTCCCAAACCAAAGTATGAATATTGTGTATCCCAATGAGGAAATGTGTTTATAGTGCCCAATCACTGAAAGAATGGAGATTATTATGAGAATCAAAGTTTACGCCTCATGACAGATGAACTTTGATCCTAAAGAGAATGGTAGAACGAAAAGCTTTTCTTGCTAAGCAAAAGCATCAATATCTTGTATCCCAATGTGGATATTGTGTTTATAGTGCCCAATCCCTAAAAGATTAAAGATTATAATGAGAATCCAAGTTTGTTAAATTTTGATGAATGAATTTTGATTCTAAGGAGAGTGGTGGAATTAAAAGCTTTTCTTGCCAAACCAAAGTATCAATTTCATGTATCCCAATGAGGAAAAAGTGTTTATAGTGCCTAATCACCAAAAGAATGGAGATTATTGTGAGAATACAAGTTTGCCACACTTAATGGATAAACTTTGATTCTAAGGAAAATGGTGGAATGAAAAGCTTTTCGTACCAAACAAAAACATCAATATCATGTATCCCAATGAGAAGAACATGTTTATAGTGCCCAATACCAACTAAAAAGGAGATTATTATGAGAATCCAAGTTTATCCCACTTGATGAATGAACTATGATTCTAAGGAGAATAGTGGAATGGAAAGCTTTTCTTACCAAACCAAAGCATCAATATCGTTCATCCCAATGAGGAAAATGTGTTCATAATGCCCAATCACTAAAAGAATGGTGATTACTTTGAGAATATATGTTTATCCCATTTGATGGATGAAGTTTGATTCAAAGGAAAATGGTGGAAAGAAAAGCTTTCCCTACCAAACCAAAGTTTCAATATCTTCTATGAGTAGAAAGTGTTTTAAGTGTCCAATCACTAGAAGAATAAAGATTATTATGAAAATCCAACTTTGTCCCACTTGATAGATGTACTTTGATTCTAAGGAACCAATGGAATAAAAAGCTTTTCTTGCCAAACCAAAGCATAAGTATCATATATCCCAACTAGTAAAATGTGTTTATAATGCCCAATCACCAAAAAGATGGTGATTACTTTAAGAATCCAAGTTTATCCTATTTGATGGATGAACTTTGATTCAAAGGAAAATGGTGGAAAAAGAAGCTTTTCGTCCTGAACCAAAGTATCAATGTTATGTATCCCAATGAGGAAAATATGATTATAGTGCCCAATTACCAAAAGAATAGAGATTATTATGAGAATCAAAGTTTGTCCCCCTTGATAGATGAACTTTGATCCTAAAAAATGGTAGAACGAAAAGCTTTTCCAGCCAAGCAAAAGCAATAATATCTTGTATCCTAATGTAGAGATTGTGTTGATAGTGCCCAATCCTCAAAAGATTGAAGATTATAATAAGAATCAAAGTTTGTTCCATTTTGATGAATAAAGTTTGATTCTAAAATGTGTTCATATTACCCTATCACAAAATGAATGGTGATTGCTTTGAGAATCAATTTTTATCCCATTTGATGGATGAAGTTTGATTCAACGGAGAATGGTGAAAAGAAAAGCTTTCCCTGCCAAACCAATGTATCAATTTCATGTATCCCAATGAGAAGAAAGTGTTTAGAGTGCCTAATCACTGAAAGGATGGAGATTATTATGAAAATCCAAGTTTATCCCACTTGATAGATGTACTTTGATTCTAAGGAAAACAATGGAATTAAAAGCTTTTCCTGCCAAACCAAAGCATCAATATCATATATCCTAGGGAGCAGAATGTGTTTATAATGCCCAATCACCAAAATGATGGTGATTACTTCAAGAATCCAAGTTTATCCCATTTGATGGATGAACTTTGATTCATTGGACAATGGTGCGAAGAAAAGTTTTCCCTCCTAAACCAAAGTATCAATATTGTGTATCCCAACGAGGAAATGGGTTTATAGTGCCCAACCACCAAAAGAATGGAGATTATTACTAGAATCAAAGTTTATCCCTCATGGCAGATGAACTTTGATCCAAAAGAAAATGGTAGAATGAAATGCTTTTCTTGCCTAGCAAAAGCATCAATATCTTGTATCTGAATATGGATATTATGTTTATAGTGCCAATCCCTAAAAGATTAAAGATTATAATGAGAATCCAAGTTTGTTCAATTTTGATGAGTGAAGTTTGATTCTAACGAGAGCTTTTCTTGGCAAACCAAAGTATCAATTTCATGTATCTCAATGAGGAAAATGTGTATAGTACCCAATCACCAAAAGAATAGAGATTATTATGAGAATACAAGTTTGTCCTACTTGACGGATGAACTTTGATTCTAAGGAAAATGGTGGAATGAAAAGCTTTTCCTGCAAAACAAAAGCATGAATATCGTGTATCCTAATATGAAGAATTTGTTTATAATGGCCAATCACCAACATAATGGAGATTATTATGAGAATCCATGTTTGTCCCTCTTGATGAATGTGCTTTGATTCTAAGGAGAATGGTGGAATGGAAAGCTTTTCTTGCCAAACCAAAGCATTAATATCGTTCATCAAAATAAGAAGAATGTGTTTATAATGCCCAATCACTAAAAGAATGGTGATTACTTCGAGAATCTATGTTTATCCCATATGATGGATAAAGTCTAATTCAAAGGAAAATGGTGGAAAAAAATGCTTTCCCTACCAAACCAAAGTATCAATATCTTGTATCTGGATGAGCAGAAAGTGTTTAGAGTGCCCAATCACTAGAAGAATAAAGATTATTATGAAAATCCAAGTTTGTCCTACTTGATGGATGTACTTTGATTATGAGGAAACGATGGAATTAAAAGCTTTTCTTGCCAAACCAAAGCATCAGTATCGTATATCCCAATGAGCTAAATGTGTTTATAATGCCCAATCACAAAAATAATGGTGCTTACATCGAGAATCCAAGTTTATCCCATTTGTTGGATAAACTTTGATTCAAAGGAAAATGGTGGGAAGAGAAGCTTTCCATCCCAAACCAAAGTATCAATATTGTGTATCCCAATAAGGAAAATGTGTTTATAGTGCCCAATCACCAAAAGAATAGAGATTATTATAAGAATCAAAGTTTATCCCCTTTGATGGATGAACTTTGATCCTAAAAAGTGGTAGAATAGAAAGCTTTTCCAGTCAAGCAAAAGCATCAATATCTTGTATCCCAATGTAGAGATTATGTTGATAGTGCCCAATCCCCAAAAGATTAAAGATTATAACGAGAATCCAAGTTTGTTCCATTTTAACGAATGAAGTTTAATTCTAAGGAAAGTGGTGGAATTAAAAGCTTTTCTTGCCAAACCAAAGTATCAATTTCATGTATCCCAATGAGGAAAAGTTTTTATAGTGCCTAATCACCAAAAAATGGAGATGATTATGAGAATCCAAGTTTGTCCACTAGACGGATGAAAAGAATCCAAGTTTGTCCCACTGGATGGATAGACATTGATTATAAGCAAAATGGTGGAATGAAAACCTTTTCTTGCCAAGCAACAGCATCAGTATCGTGTATCCCAATGAGAAAAATGCATTTATAGTGCCCAACCACCAACATAATGGAGATTACTATAAGAACCCAAGTTTGTCCCACTTGATGAATAAACTTTGATTCTAAAGAGAATGGTGGAATGGAAAACTTTTCTTGCCAAACCAAAGCATCAATATCGTATAGCCCAAGGAGGAAAATGTGCTTATAATGCCCAATCACTAAAAGAATAGTGATTACTTTAAGAATCCAAGTTTTCCCATTTGATGGATGAGGTTTGATTTAAAGGAAAATGGTTGAAAGAAAAGCTTTCCCTACCAAACCAAAGTATCAATATCGTGTAACCCAATGTGGAGATCATTATAAGAATCAAAGTTTATCCCCTTTGATGGATGAACTTTGATCTTAAGGAAAATAATGGAATGAAAAGCTTTTCCTACTGAGAAAAAACTTTAATATCTTGTGTCCCAATGTGAAGAATGTGTTTATGGGGCCTAATCTCCAAGAAGCCAAGTTTGTTCCATTATGATAGATGAAGTTTGATTCTAAGGTGAGTGGTGGAATTAAAAGCTTTTTTTGCCAAACCAAAGTGTCGCTTTCATGTATCCCAGTGAGGAAAAAGTTTTTATAGTGCCTAATCACCAAAAGAATAGAGATTATTATGAGAATCCAAGTTTACTAGACAAATGAACTTTGATTATAAGGAAAATAGTAGAATAAAAAGCTTTTCCTGCCAAGCAAAAATGTCAATACTGTGTAGCCCAATGAGAAAAATATGTTTATAGTGCTCAGTCATCAATAGAATAGAGATTATTATGAGAATCCAAGTTTGTCCCACTTGACAAATTAACTTTAATTCTAAGGAGAATGGTGGAATGGAAAGCTTTCCTTACCAAACCAAAGCATCAACATCGTATATCCCAATGAGGAGAATGTGTTTGTAATGCCTAATCACTAAAAGAATGGTGATTACTTCAAAATCCAACTTTACCCCATTTGATGGATAAAGTTTGATTTAAAGGAAAATGGTGGTAAGAAAAACTTTCCCTACCAAACCAAAGTATCAATATTGTGTATCCCAATAAGAGAAATGTGTTATTAGTGCCCAATCACCAAAAGAATGGAGATTATTATGAGAATCAAAGCTTGTGCCCCCTAACGGATGAACTTTGAATAAAAAGATTTTCTTGAGAAGTAAAAGCATCAATATTGCGTATCCCGATGAAAAGAATGTGTTTATAGTGCCTAATCACCAACAGAATGGAGATTACTATAAGAATCCTTGTTTATGATGAATGAACTTTGATTCTAAGGAGAATAGTGGAATGAAAAGCATTTCATGTGAAACAAAAGCTTCAATATCGTATATCCCAATGCGAAGAATGTGTTTATAATGCCCAATCACCAATAGAATGATGATTACTTTGAAAATCCAAGTTTATCCCATTTGATGGATGAACTTTGATTCAAAGGAAAATGGTGGAAAGAAAAGCTTTCTCTATCAAACCAAAGTATCAATATTGTGTATCCTAAAGAGGAGAATGTGTTTGAGTACCCAATGACCAAAACAATTGAGATTATTATGAAAATGCAAGTTTATCCCACTTGAAGGATGTACTTTCATTCCAAACAAAATAATGGAATTAGAAGCATTTCCTGCCTAACCAAAGTATTAATATCATATATCTCAATGAGCATAATGTGTTTATAATGCCCAATCACCAAAAGAATGGAAAGCATTTCATGTGAGAAAAAAACATCAATATCATATATCCCAATGTGAAGAATGTGTTTATAATGCCCAATCACCAATAGAATGGTGATTACTTTAAGAATCCAAGTTTATCCCATTTGATGGATGAACTTTGATTCAAAGGAAAACGATGGAAATAAAAGCTTTCTCTGCCAAACTAAAGTATCAATATCATGTATCCTAAAGAGGAGAACGTGTTTAGAGTGCCCAATGACCAAAACAATTGAGATTATTATGAAAATGCAAGTTTGTCCCACTTAAAGGATGTGCTTTCATTCCAAACAAAATAGTGGAATTAAAACTTTTCCTGCCTAACCAAAGCATTAATATCGTATATCTCAATGAGCATAATGTGTTTATAATGCCTAATCACCAAAAAAATGGTGATTACTCTAAGAATCCAAGTTTATCCCATTTGATGGATGAAGTTTAATTCAAAGGAAAATTATAGAAAGAAAAGCTTTCTCTACCAAACCAAAGCATCAATACCATGTATCCTAATAAGGAAAATGAGTTTATAGTGCCTAATCACCAAAAGAATGGAGATTATTCTGAGAATCAAAGTTTGGCCCCCTTGATTGATGAACTTTGATCTTGTGGAAAATGGTGCAATTAAAAGCTTTTACTACCAAGCAAAAGCATCAATGTCTTCTATCCTAATCTGGACATTGTGTTTATAGTGCCTAATCACCAAAAGATTGAAAATTATAACTAGAATCCAATTGTGTTTTGTTTTGATGGATGAAGTTTGATTGTAAGGAGAGTGGTGGAATTAAAAGCTTTTCTTGCCAAACCAAAGTATCAATTTCATGTATCTTAATGAGGAAAAAGTTCTTATAGTGCCCAATCACCAAAAGAATGGAGATTATTATGAGAATCCAAGTTTGTCCCACTGGACAGATGAACTTTGATTATAAGGAAAACAATAGAATGAAAACCTTTTCTTGCCAAGCAAAACCATCAATATCGTCTATCCTAATGAGAAGAATGTGTTTAAAGTGCCTAATCACCAGTAAAATAGCGATTATTACGAGAATCAAAGTTTATCCCACTTGACGAATGAACTTTGATTCTAAGGAAAATGGTAGAAAGAAAAACTTTTCCTACCAAACCAAAGTATCAATATCATGTATCCAAGTGAGGAAAATGTGTTTCTAGTGCCTATCGCTAAAAGAATGGAGATTATTATGAGAATCCAAGTTTGTCTCACATGATGGATGAACATTGATCCAAAGCAAAATGGTGGAATGAAAAGCATTTCTTGTCAAGCAAAAGCATCAATATCCTATATCCCAATAAAAAGAATATGTTTATAGTGCCTAATCGCCAACAGAATGGAGATTATTAGGAGAAAACAAGTTTGTCCCACTTGACAAATAAACTTTGATTCTAAAAAGAATGGTGGAATGAAAAGGTTTTCTTGCCAAACCAAAGCATTAATATTATATATCCCAATGAGGAAAATGTGTTTATAATGCCCAATCACCAAAAGAATGGTGATTACTTCGAGAATCATAGTTTATCCAATTTGATTGATGAACTTTGATTCAAAGGAAAATGGTGGAAATAAAAGCTTTTCCTACCAAACCAAAGCATCATTATCATGTATCCCAATGAGTAGATATGTTTATACTGCCTAATCATAAACAGAATAGAGATTACTATAAGAATCCAAGTTTGTCCCACATGATGAATGAGCTTTGATTCTGAAGAGAATGATGGAATGGAAAACTTTTCTTGACAAACCAAAGCATCAATATTGTATATCCCAATGAGGAGAATGTGTGTATAATGCCCAATCACCAAAAGAATGGCGATTACTTCAAGAATCCATTTGTATCCTATTTGATGGAATAACTTTGATTCAAAGGAAAATGGTGGGAAGAAAACCTTTCCATGCCAAACCAAAGTATCAATATCATGTAATTAATAAGGAAAATGTGTTTACAGTGCCCCATCACCAAAAGAATGGAGATTATTACGAGAATCAAAGTTTCTCCCGCTTAACGGATGAACTTTGATCCAAAGGAAAATGACTAAATGAAAAGCTTTTCCTACCGAGAAAAAGCATCAATATCTTGTATCCTAATTTGGAGATTGTGTTTATATTGCCCAATCATTAAAAGATTGAAGGTTATAACGAGAATCCAAGTTTGTTCCATTTTGACGAATGAAGTTTGATTCTAAGGAGAGTGGTGGAATTAAAAGCTTTTCTTCCTAAATGAAAGTATCAATTTCATGTATTCCAAGGAGGAAAAAGTTTTTATAGTGCCTAACCACCAAAAGAATGGATATCGCTACGAGAATCCAAGTTTGTCTTATTGGATAAATGAACTTTGATTATATGGAAAATGATGGAATGAAAAGCTTTTCCTGCCAAGAAAAAGCATAAATATCGTGTATCCTAATGAGAAGAATGTGTTTATAGCACCCAATCACCAAAAGAATAGAGATTATTATGAAAATCCAAGTTTATCCTACTAGGCAAATGAACTTTGATTCTATAGAAAATGGTGGAATGAAAAGCTTTTCCTGGCAAACAAAAGCATCAATATCATATATCCCAGTATGCAAAATGTGTTTATAATGTCCAATCACCAAAAGAAAGGTGATTGCATCAAGAATCCAAGCTTATCCCATTTGATGGATTAACTTTAATTCAAGGAAAAATGGTGGAAAGCAAAGCTTTCCCTGCCAAACCAAAGTATCAATATCGTGTATCCCAATAAGGAAAATGTGTTTCTACTGCCCAATCACCAAAAGAATGAAGATTATAGCGAGAATCAAAGTTTGTCACCCTTAACGGACAAACTTTGATCCTAAAGAAAATGGTGGAATGAAAAGGTTTTCCTACCAAGCAGAAGCATCAATATCTTGTATCCTAATAAGAAAAATAAGTTTATTGTATCCAATCACCAACATAATGGAGATTATTATGAGAATCCAAGTTTATCCTACTTGACAAATAAACTTTGATTCTAAGGCGAATGGTGGAATAAAGAGCTTTTCTTGCCAAGCTAAAGCATCAATATCATATATCCCAATGAGAAAATTGTGTTTATAATGCCCAATCACCAAAACAATGGTGGTTACTTCGAGAATCCAAGTTTATCCCATTTGATGGATGACCTTTTATTCAAAGGAAAATGGTGGAAAGAAAAGCTTTCCCTACTAAAGCAAAGTATTAATATCGTGTATCCTAATAAGGAAAATGTGTTTAAAGTGCCCAATCACCAAAAGAATGGAAATTATCATGAGAATCAAAGTTTGTTCCCCTTGATGGATGAACTTTGATCCCAAGGATAATGGTGGAATGAAAAGCTTTTCCTGCTGAGCAAAAGCATCAATATCTTGTATCCCAATATGGAGATTGTGTTTATAGTGCCTAATAACCAAAAGATTAAAGATTATAATGAGAATCCAAGTTTGTTCCATTTTGACAGATGAAGTTTGATTTTAAGGAGAGTGGTGAACTAAAAGCTTTTCTTGCCAAACCAATGTCCCAATATCGTGTATCCTAATAAGGAAAATGTGTTTATAGTGCCAATCACCGAAAGAGTGGAGATTATTACAAGAATCAAAGTTTGACCCATTTGATGGATGAACTTTGATTCTAAGGAAAATGGTAGAATAAAAAGCTTTTCCTGCCAATCAAAAGCATCAATATCATGTATCCCAATGAGAAGAATGTGTTTATAGTGCCCAATCACTAGTAGAATAGAGATTATTATAAGAATCAAAGTTTGTTCCACTTGACGGATAAACTTTAATTCTAAGGAAAATAGTGGAATAAAAAGTTTTTTCTTCCAAACCAAAGCATCAGTATCGTGTATCCCAATGTAGGAAATGTGTTTATAGTGCCCAGCCACCAAAAGATTGAAGATTATAATGAGAATCTAAGTTTTTCCCACTTGACACATGAACTTTGATTTTAAGGATAATGGCAAAATGAAAATCTTTTCTTGCTAAACCAAAGTATCAATATCATGTATCCCATTGAGGAAAATGTGTTTATAGTGCTAATCACCATAAGAGTGGAGATTATTATGAGAATTAAAGTTTGTCCCCCTCGACGGATTAACTTTGACTCTAAGAAAAATGGTGGAAAAAAAAGCTATCCCTACCAAACCAAAGTATCAATATCATGTATCCCAATGAGAAAAATGTGTTTATAGTGCTCAATCGCCCAAAAAATGGAGATTATTATGAGAATCCAAGGTTGTCCCACTTGATGGATGAACATTGATCCTAAGGAAAATAATGGAATGAAAAGCTTTTCCTGTCAAGCAAAAGCATCAATATCGTGTATCCCAATGAGAAAAATGTGTTTATAGTCCCCAATCACCAACAGAATAGAGATTATTATGAGAATCCAAGTTTGTGCCACTTGACGAATAAACTTTGATTCTAAGGAGAATAGTGGAATAAAAAGCTTTTCTTGCCAAACTCAAGTGTCGACATTATATATCCCAATGAGGAAAATATGTTTATAATGCCCAATCACCAAAAGATTTATGATTACTTCAAAAATCCTAGTTTATCCCATTTGATGGATAAACTTTGATTCAAAAGAAAATGGTGGAAAGATGTCGCAATGTGCCCTAATAGATCTTCGCAGATCTATGGGTGCATACGACTTAAAATATTTTTTTAACTTAGAAATATCTTTTTGACTGAGACTTTTCCTTCACGATGTGATGAGAACAAGAATGTACAGATTCTCAATTTATGATACAGTGAAGGAGACCATAAGATGAATCGCTCATCTTATTGGTCTCAGACGACCATCACGAAATGGCCAACGCTTAGAGTTGCCACCGATCATTTTGGCCTAAGCATGATCAAATGCCTATTAAAACCTATGTCTTGAGTTACGAAACTCAAAACATCGATCCCGTGGTCTACATAGTACAAATATTCACCATTTGGGTTTGAGAGTAGTTTACGCACATTGAGGCATGAACCTCTTTGTGATGCCCGAAATCCGTACCTTACTAGTTATGTCTTATCTCAGTTTCAATTATTTCGATCTTAACTCATCACTATTTTGATATAACCTTTTTTTAATGCATGAATTTTATATAAATACAAATCTAGGTTTTGACAAAAAGATTTAATCTCATATATGGCCTAGAGGGATGGGGAATATAGAGATTTTCAATAAAAATGTCCTCTGGATTTTCTTTAAAAAATGGAATATACCACATGGGGCACTAGAGAGATACCCACATGGAACCTTACCTTTAATTTTACTTGAAATGATTTGAAAACATGAGTGCAAATAATCATCACAAAGAAATCACGTTAGTAAGGCAACAAACAAAGTAACATAAGATGGACTATTCAATATAATGATAAAGAGAAGGGATAGACTATTGAAATTTATCTTGCAATTGGCACGATTATCTAAGAATAATCAAATTGATAATTTTCAAGATGCATCTAGGTTCCTTCATTAGACAAGCTTTTCTTGACACATTCACGGAAGCCTGGAAAGGAGAAAAATTTAATTGTGGTTAAAAGATGGGGTTAGAGTATCCTTATGGATAACAAATAATTTTAACAAAGAAAGATTTTTAAATCTTGAAAATTTTAAAAAGTGGGGTTAGAGTTCCCCTCAAAAGGTCAAGTTTGGAGTATCCCTAAAAATGACGTATCTGACACTCTTTAAAAAAGTCGAGTTAGAAAACTTAAGTTGACAAAACTTCATGATTTAGAAAATAAGTGGCATCATGCGATCCCACTTTTGAATTTATTTTGGATTGGTTTGAAGGCTTTAGAGGATGGACAAGATACCATTAGAAAGGTAACTTGACAATGGTCAATCTAAAAATATTCCTAATATCCCAAAAAATCACTTTTTAGGAAATAAATTTTTAAATTTGTGTCAATTACACTACTGACAGTGCATGCAAGGTAAAGGGTGTGTCAAAATTTGAAAAATCATTCTAGACTCATTTGGAATCAAAAAATTACAAATAATACCTTTCTAGAAAGGGAATTTCATGAACTTTTAAGGAAAAATGTTGGATAGATTTGGAAAAATCGTTTAGTAGGCCTAAAGGGCCCAACCAAAATGCACTTTGTTAACTCCAAGGATTCCAGATAGTCTAGGTTTAAAAAATCATAACTCTTGCATTTGGATGGATCTAGGGATGAACAAGACCTCATTTTAAAGATATTTTAACACATGTTTAGAGAAAAATATTATAAAATTCACAAAAATCATTTAGAATTTTAAAGTGATTGTTCAATTTGTAACATTGATGTTGCCAATAGGGGACAAAGCAAAGCAGAGGATATTTCTTATTTTCTCTATGTTTACAGGTCCAAACCTGAGTCATTGACCTTCAAACATCCATGACTAAAAGGAAAAAGTGGCATGAGCATTATGAACTCATTGGCACAGCCCTGGAGTAAATTAGGATGATGAAATAGCCTGTTGATCACACCACTCAAGGTTTTGACTCAAAAACAAGCATAAACATTTTAGGAATAAGTACAAGGCCATTTTTATTAGAAAATCAAAAGTTTTGAGCTTGTTTAATCAGGATTACAGATTTGGAAAACTTTATCTTCCCCAAGATTTTTAGTTAACTTTAAGGAAAATGCTAAGTTCATGCTAGTCCTTAATGGTTGTGTTTAGCATGTTCAGCTTAGGGAGGTTTTGAAAATTAATTTTTTTATAGCCATCAAACATGCACTTTGACAAGGAGAGGACAACAAACATACAAGGGGATAACACATAACATGAATAGGGATGCTAACTTTACCAATGGTCTAGACAAAAAAAGTGCTATGCACTTTGACCAAAAAATTGTTATGGATGCTGAAAATGACAATGCCTCAAGACAAGATGCAAGCTAATGTATAAATATGCTTGAAATATGTTAGGCTAAGGATTTATACATGGATTAATCATAACAA
>JBBYHK010270728.1:0-28175 GCA_038382065.1 Adansonia grandidieri | reverse complement strand
GATTATTAAGTGAATCCATGTTTATCCCGATTGACAAATGAACTTTAACACAAAAAATGATGGAAAAAGAAGGCTTTTTTATGAATTCAAGGCATCAATGTCATTTATCCTAACAAGTAGAATGAGTTTATGGTGCCCAATCATGAATGAAAAGGAGATTATTTTGTGAATCCTTGTTTGCCCGAATTGGCAAATGAACTTTAAAACTAAAAAATGATGGAAAGAGAAATGTTTCTTATGAAACGAAAGCATCAATGTCATTTATCCCAACAAGGATAATGAATTTATGGTGCCCAGTCATGAAACGAAAGGAGATTACTATGTGAATCCATGTTTGTCCCAATTGACAAGTGAACTTTAGCATTAAAAAATGATGGAAAGATAAGCTTTTCTTATGAAACCAAAGCATCAATGTTGTTTATCCTAAAAAGGAAAATATGTTTATAGTGCCCAATCATGAAAAGAAAGGAGATTACTACGAGAATCTATGTTTCTCTCAATTGACAAACGAACTTTAATTCTAAAAAATGGTTTTCTTATGAAACCAAAGCATTAATGTCATTTATCCCAACGAGAAGAATGAGTTTATGTTGCCTAATCATGAAGAGAAAAGATATTACTATGTGAATCCGCATTTCTCCCAGCTGAGAAACGAACATTAATTCTAAAAAATGATAGAAAGAGAAGCTGTTCTTACGAAACATAAGCCTTAATAAATTTATCCCAATGAGTAGAATGTGTTTGTGGCACCCAATCATGAAAAGATAAGAGATTATTATGTGAATCCGTCTTTGTCCTATTTGACAGATAAACTTTAATTCTAAAAAATGAAGGGAAGAAAAGCTAAATTAAACCAAAGCATCCATGTCGTTTATCCCAATGCATAAAATGAGTTTATGGTGCCCAATCATGAAAAGAAAGGAGATTATTATGTGAATCTGTGTTTGTCCTAACTGATAAATGAACTTTAACACTAAAAAATGATGGAAACAGAAGCTTTTCTTATGAAACCAAAGCATCAATGTCTTTAATCCAAAGAGAATAATGAGTGTACAGTGCCCAATCAGGAAAAGAAAGGAGATTCTATGTGAATTCGTGTTTGACCCAATTGAGAAATAAACTTTAATTCTAAAAAATAATTGAGAGATAAGCTTTTCTTATGAAGTTAAAGCATCAATGTCATTTATCCAAATAAGGAGAATGAGTTTATGGTGCCTAATCATTAAAGGAAGGAGATGACTATATGAAACCGTGCTTGTCCAATTGAGAAATGAACTTCAATTCTAAAAAAATGGTAGAAAGAAAAGGTTTTCTTATGAATCCAAAGCATCAACATCATTTATCCCAATGAGTAGAACGAGTTTATAGTGCCCAATCATGAAAAGAAAGGAGATTATTATGTGAATCCGTGTTTGTCCCAATTGACAAATAAACTTTAAAACTAAAAAATGATGGAAAGAGAAATGTTTCTTGTGAAACCAAAGCATCAATGTCATTTATCCCAATAAGGATCATGAGTTTATGGTGCCTAGTCATTAAAGGAAAGAAGATTACTATGTGAACCTATCTTTGTCCCAATTGACAAATGAACTTTAACACTAACAAATGATAGAAAGATAAGCTCTTTTTATGGAACCAAAGCATCATGAAAAGTAAGGAGATTGCTATGTGAATCCATGTTTGTCCTAATCGAGAAACGAACTTTAATTCCAAAAAATGGTGGAACGAGAAGCTTTTCATATGAAACCAAAGCATCAATGTCATTTATCCCAACGAGTAAAACGTGTTTACGGTGCCCAATCATGAAAAGAAGGAAGATTATTATGTGAATAAGTGTTTGTCCCGATTGACAAATGAACTTTAACACTAAAAAATGATGGAAAGAAAAGGCTTTCTTATGAATCCAAGGCATTAATGTCATTTATACCGGTAAGTAGAGCGAGTTTATAGTGCCCAATCATAAAAGGAAAAGAAATTATTATGTGAATCCACATTTGTCCTAAATGGCAAATGAACTCTAAACTAAAAAATGATGGAAATACAAGCATTTCTTAGGAAACCAAAGCATTAATGTCATTTATCCTAATAAGGAGAATGAGGTTATGGTTACCTAATCATGAAAAGCAAGGAGATTACTATATGAATCTGTATTTGTGCCAATTAGCAAATGAATTTTAATTCTAAAAAATGGTAGAAAGAGAAGCTTTTCTTATGAAACCAAGGCATTAATGTCATTTATCCCAACAAGTAGAACGAGTTTATGGACCAGCCCAATCATGAAAAGAAAGGAGATTGTTATTTCAATTCATCTTTGCCATAATTGACAGACGAACTTTGATTCTAAAATATGGTGAGAAGAAAAGCTTTTTAAACTAAACCCAAGAATCAATGTCATTTATCCCAATATGGGGAATGAGTTTATTGAGCCTAATCATGAAAAGAAGGGAGATTATTATGTGAATTCGTATTTGTCCTAACTGACAACTAAACTTTAGCTCTAAACAATGAAGGGAAGAGAAACTTTTCTTATGAAATCAAAGCATCAAAGTCATATATCCCAAGGAGGAGAATGAGTGTACGTGCCCAATAATGAAAAAAAAGGAGATTACTATGTGAATCCGTGTTTGTCCCATTTGAGAAATGAACTTTATTCTAAAAAATGGTGGAAAAACAAGCGTTTCTTATGAAACCAAACATCAATGTCATTTATCCCAACAAGGAGAAAGAGTTTATGTTGCCTAATCATGAAAAGAAAGGAGATTACTATGTGAATCCGTGTTTGACCTAATTGAGAAACGAACTTCAATTCTAAAAAATTATGGAGAGATAAGCTTTTCTTATGAAGCTAAAGCATCAATGTTATTTATCCAAATAAGGAGAATGAGTTTATGGTGCCCAATTATTAAAGGAAGGAGAGTACTATGTGAAACCGTGTTTGTCCAATGGAGAAATGGACTTCAATTCTAAAAAAATGGTGGAAAGAGAAGGTTTTGTTATGAATCCAAAGCATCAATATCATTTATCCCAATGAGTAGAATGAGTTTATAGTGCCCAATCATGGAAAGAAAGGAGATTATTATGTGAATCCGTGATTGTCCAAATTGACAAATAAACTTTAAAACTAAAAACGGATGGAAAGAGAAATGTTTCTTATGAAACCAAAGAATCAATGTCATTTATCCCAATGAGGATCATTAGTTTATGGTACCAAGTCATGAAAGGAAAAAAGATTACTATATGAATCCGTGTTTGTCGCAATTGACAAATGAACTTTAACACTAAAAAATGATTGAAAGATAAGCCCTTCTTATGGAACCAAAGCATCATGAAAAGAAAAAAGATTACTATGTGAATCTGTGTTTGTCCTAATTAAGAAATGAACATTAATTTCAAAAAATGGTGGAAAGAGAAGCTTTTCTTATGAATCCAAAGCATCAATGTCATTTATCCCAAGGAGTAAAAAGTGTTTACGGTGTCCAATCATGAAAAGAAAGAAGATTATTCTATGAATATGTGTTTGTCCCAATTGACAAATGAACTTTAACATTAAAAAATGATGGAAACAGAACGTTTTCTTATGAATCCAAGGCATTAATGTCATTTATCCCAATGAGTAAAGCGAGTTTACGGTGCCCAATCATAAAAGGAAAAGAAATTATTATTTGAATTTGGGTTTGTCCTAAATGGAAAATAAACTTTAAAACTAAAAAATGATGGAAAGACAAGCGTTTCTCAGGAAACCAAAGCATCAATGTCATTTATCCCAATAAGGAGAATGAGGTTATGGTTGCCTAATCATGAAAAGTAAGGAGATTACTATGTGAATCCGTGTTGCCCCTATTGACAGACGAATTTTAATTCTAAAAAATGGTAGAAAGAGAAGCTTTTCTTATGAAACCAAAGCATTAATGTCATTTATCCCAATGAGTAGAACGAGTTTACGGTGCTTGATCATGAAAAGAAAGGAGATTGTTATGTGAATTCGTCTTTGCCATAATTGACAGACGAACTTTGGTTCTAAAAAATGGTGAGAAAAAAAGCTTTTTAAATGAAACTGAAGAATCAATGTCATTTATCCCAATATGGGGAATAAGTTTATTGAGCCTAATCACGAAAAGAAAGGAGATTATTATGTGAATCCGTGTTTGTCCCAATTGACAACTAAACTTTAACTCTAAACAATGATGGGAAGAGAAGCTTTTCTTATGAAACCAAAGCATCAATGTCATATATCCTAACAAGGAGAATAAGTGTACAGTGCCCAATAACGAAAAAAAAAGGAGGTTACTACGTGACTCCTTGTTTGTCCTATTTGAGAAACAAACTTTATTCTAAAAAATGGTGGAAAGACAAGCGTTTCTTATGAAACCAAAGCATCAATGTCATTTATCCCAACAAGGAGAAAGAGTTTATGTTGCCTAATCATGAAAAGAAAGGAGACTACTATGTGAATCTATGTTTATCCCGATTGACAAACAAATTTTAATTTTAAAAAATTGGTGGAAAGGGAAGCTTTTCTTATGAAACCAAAGTCAATGTCATTTATCTCGACGAGTAGAATGAGTTTATGGTGCCCAATCATGAAAAGAAAGGAGATTATTATGTGAATCTGTCTTTGCCCTAATTATGAACTTTGATTCTAAAAAATGGTGGGAAGAAAAGCTTTTTAAATGAAACCAAAGCATCAATGTCATTTATCCCAATGCAGGGAATGAGTTTATAGAGCCCAATCATGAAAAGAAAGGATATTATTATGTGAATCCGTGTTTGTCCCAATTGATAATTAAACGTTAACTCTAAAAAATGATGGAAAGAGAAGCATCTCTTATGAAAAACCAAAGCAATGTCATTTATCCCAATGTGAATCCGTGTTTGTCCTAATTGATAAATGAATTTTAATTCTAAAAAATGGTAGAAAGAGAAGCTTTTCTAATGAAACCAAAGCATTGATGTCATTTATCCCAACGAGTAGAACGAGTTCATGGTGCCCAATCACGAAAGGAAAGGAGATTGTTATGTCAATCCCTCTTTACCATAATTGACGGACGAACTTTGATTCTAAAAAATGGTGAGAAGAAAAGCTTTTTAAATGAAACCAAAGAATCAATGTCATTTGTCCCAATGTGGGGAATGAGTTTATTGAGCCTAATCATGAAAAGAAGGGAGATTATTACGTGAATCCATGCTTGTCCTAATCAATAACTAAACTTTAACTCAAATAATGGTGGGAAGAGAAGCTTTTCTTATAAAATCAAAGCATCAAAATCATATATCCTAATGAGGAGAATGAGTGTACGGTGCCCAATAATGAAAAAAAAGGAGATTACTACGTGAATCCGTGTTTGTCCTATTTCAGAAATAAACTTTATTCTAAAAAATGGTGGAAAGACAAGCATTTCTTATGAAACCAAAGCATCAGTGTCATTTATCCCAACGAGGAGAAAGAGTTTATGTTACTTAATCATGAAAAAAAAAAAGATTACTATGTGAATCCATGTTTGACCTAATTGAGAAATGAACTTTAATTCTAAAAAATAATGGAGAGATAAGCTTTTCTTATGAAGCTAAAGCATCAATGTCATTTATCCAAATGAGGAGAATGAGTTTATGGTGCCCAATCATTAAAGGAAAAAGATTACTATGTGAAACCGTGTTTGTCCAATTGAGAAATGAACTTCAATTCTTAAAAAATGGTGGAAAGAGAAGGTTATCTTATGAATCCAAAGCATCAATATCATTTATCCCAACGAGTAGAACAAGTTTATAGTGCCCAATCATGAAAAGAAAGGAGATTATTATGTGAATCTGTGTTTGTCCCAATTGACAAATAAACTTTAAAACGAAAAAATGATCGAAAAAGAAATGTTTCTTATGAAACCAAAGCATCAATGTCATTTATCCCAATGAGGATCATGAGTTTATGGTGCCCAGTCATGAAAGGAAAGGAGATTACTATGTGAATCCGTGTTTGTCCCAATTGACAAATGAACTTTAAAACTAAAAAATGATGGAAAGATAAGCTCTTCTTATGGAACCAAAGCATCATGAAAAGAATGGAGATTATTATGGGAATCCATGTTTGTCCTAATTGAGAAACAAACTTTAATTTCGAAAAATGGTGGAAAGAGAAGCTTTTCTTATGAAACCCAAGCATCAATGTCATTTATCCTAATGAGTAAAACATGTTTACGGTGCCCAATCATGAAAAGAAAGAAGATTATTATGTGAATATGTGTTTGTCCCGATTGACAAATGAACTTTAACATTAAAAAATGATGGAAAGCGAAGGCTTTCTTATGAATCCAAGGCATTAATGTCATTTATCCCAATTAGTAGAGCGAGTTTATGGTGCCCAATCATAAAAGGAAAAGAAATTATTATGTGAATCTGTGTTTGTCCCAAATGGAAAATGAACATTAAAACTAAAAAATAATGGAAAGGCAAGCATTTCTCGGGAAACCAAAGCATTAATGTCATTTATCCCAATGAGGAGAATGAGGTTATGCTTGCCTAATCCCAATGAGGAGAATGAGGTTATGGTTGCCTAATCATGAAAAGCAAGGAGATTGCTATGTGAATCTGTGTTTATCCCAATTGACAAACGAATTTTAATTCTAAAAAATGGTAGAAAGAGAAGCTTTTCTTATGAAACCAAAGCATTAATGTCATTTATCCCAATGAGTAGAACGAGTTTATGGTGCCCAATCATGGAAAGAAAGGAGATTGTTATGTGAATCCGTCTTTGCCATAATTAACAGACGAACTTTGATTCTAAAAAATGGTGAGAAAAAAAGCTTTTTAAATGAAACCAAAGAATCAATGTCATTTATCCCAATATAGGGAATGAGTTTATTGAGCCTAATCATGAAAAGAAAGGAGATTATTATGTGAATCCGTGCTTGTCCTAATTGACAACTAAATTTTAACTTTAAACAGTTATGGGAAAAGAAGCTTTTCTTATAAAACCAAAGCATCAAAATCATATATCCTAATGAGGAGAATAAGTGTACGGTGCCCAATAATGAAAAAAAAGGAGATTACTACGTGAATCCATGTTTGTCCCATTTGAGAAACGAACTTTATTCTAAAAAATGGTGGAAAGACAAGCGTTTCTTATGAAACCAAAGCATCAATGTCATTTATGTTGCCTA
The DNA here is from genome assembly GCA_038382065.1 of Adansonia grandidieri. NCBI lineage: Eukaryota > Viridiplantae > Streptophyta > Magnoliopsida > Malvales > Malvaceae > Adansonia > Adansonia grandidieri. The sequence goes on along the minus strand of JBBYHK010270728.1, from coordinate 21,024 downwards.
ATCATGAAAAGAAAGGAGATTAGTATGTGAATCTGTGTTTGTCCCAATTGACAAACAAATTTTAATTCTAAAAAAATGTTGGAAAGGGAAGCTTTTCTTATGAAACTAAAGATCAATGTCATTTATCCCAATGAGTAGAACGAGTTTATGGTGCCCAATCATGAAAAGAAAAGAGATTATTATGTGAATCCATCTTTGCCCTAATTATGAACTTTGATTCTAAAAAATGGCGGGAAGAAAAGCTTTTTAAATGAAACCAAAGCATCAATGTCATTTATCCCAATGCAGGGAATAAGTTTATGGAGCCCAATCACGAATTGAAAGAAGATTATTATGTGAATCTGTGTTTGTCCCAATTGACAATTAAATGTTAACTCTAAAAAATGATGGAAAGAGAAGCTTTTCTTATGAAACCAAAGCATCCTTGTCATTTATCCCAATGAAGAGAATGAGTTTATGGTGCCCAAACATAAAAGGAAAGGAGATTACTTTATGAATCTATGTTTGTCCAATTGAGAAATGAACTTTGATTCTAAAAAATGGTGGAAAGAGAAGCTTTTCTTATAAAACCAATGCATCAATGTCATTTATCCCAATATGGAAAATGCATTTATGGTGCCCAATCATGAAAAGAAAATATATTACTATATGAATTCGTGTTTGTTCCAATTGACAAACGAACTTTAAATCTAAAAAATGGTAAAAAGAGAATGTTTTCCTATGAAACCAAACCATCAATGTCAATTATCCTAATATGGAGAATGAGTTTACAGTGCCCAATCATGAAAAGAAAGGTGATTACTATATGAATCCATGCTTATCCCAATATGAACTTTAATTCTAACAAATGGTGGAAAGAGAAGGTTTTCTTATGAAACCAAAGCATCAATGTCATTTATCCCAATAGGGAGAATGAGTTTAAGATGTCTAATCATGAAAAGAAAAGAGATTGTTATGTGAATCTGTCTTTGCCCTAATTAACAAATAAACTTTGATTCTAAAAAATGGTGGCAAGAAAAGCTTTTTAAATGAAACCAAAGCATTAATGTCATTTATCGCAATGCGGGGAATGAGTTTATAGAGCCCAATCATAAAAAGAAAAGGGATTATTATGTGAATCCATTTTTGTCCCAATTGACAAATAAATTTTAACTCTAAAAAGTGATGGAAAGAGAAGCTTTTTTTATGAAACAAAAGCATCAATATCATTGATCCCAAAGAGGAGAATGAGTTTATGGTGCCCAATCATAAACGGAAAGGAGATTGCTTTGTGAATCCGTGTTTGTCCAATTGAGAAATAAACTTTAATCTAAAAAATGGTGGAAAGAGAAGCTTTTCTTGTGAAACCAAAGCATCAATGTCATTTATTCTAAAGAGTAGAACGTGTTTATGGTGCCCGATCATGAAAACAAATGAGATTATTATGTGAATCCATCTTTGACCTAATTGACAGATGAACTTTGATTCTAAAAAACGGTGGGAAGAAAAGCTTATTTAAATTAATCCAAAGTATTAATGTCATTTATCCCAATGCAGAAAATGAGTTTATGGTGCCCAATCATGAAAAAAAAAAGACATTATTATGTGAGTCGTGTTTGTCCCAATTTACAAATGAACTTTAACACTAAAAAATGATGGAAATAGAAGCTTTTCTTATGAAACCAAGCATCAATGTCTTTTATCCCAAAGAGGAAAATGAGTGGATAGTGCCCAGTAATGAAAAGAAAGGAGATTACTACGTGAATCCGTGTTTGTCCCATTTGAGAAATGAACTTTAATTCTAAAAAATGGTTGAAAGGTAGGCTTTTCTTATGAAACCAAAGCATCAATGTCATTGATCCCAATGAGGAGAATGAGTTTATGGTGCCCAATCATTAAAAGAAAAGAGATTACTATGTGAAACCATGTTTGCCTAATTAAGAAATGAACTTTAATTCTAAAAAATGGTGGAAAGAGAAGGTTTTCTTAAGAATCCAAAGCATCAATGTCATTTATCCCAAGCAGTAGAATGAGTTTATGGTGCCCAATCATGAAGGAAAGGACATTATTATGTGAATCCGTGTTTGTCCAAACTGACAAATGAACTTTAAAACTAGAAAATGATGGAACAAGAAGCGTTTCTTTTTAAACCAAAGAATCAACATCATTTATCCCAATGAGGAGAATAAGTTTATGGTGCCCACTTATGAAAAGAAAGAAGATTACTATATGAATCCATGTTTGTCCTAATTGACAAACGAGTTTTAATTCTAAAAACTAGTTGAAAGAGAAGCTTCTATTATGAAACCAAAGCAATAATGTCATTTATCCTAGCGATGAGAACTAGTTTATGGTGCCTAATCATTGAAGGAAAGAAATTATTATGTGAATCCATTTTTATCCTAATTGACAGACGAACTTTGATTCTAAAAAATGTTGGGAAAAAAAGCTTTTTAAATGAAACCAAAGCGTTAATGTCATTTATACTAATGCAGGGAATGAGTTTATGGTGCCCAATCATGAAAAGAAATGAGATTACTATGTGAATCCATGTTTGTCCAAATTGACAAATGAATTTTAACTTTAAAAAATGATGGAAAGAGAAGCTTTTCCCATAAAACCAAAGCATCGATGTCAGTTATCAAAATAAAAAGAATGCATTCATGGTGCCTAATCATGAAAATAAAGGAGATTACTATGTGAATCCGTGCTTGTCCCAATTGAGAAATGAACTTTAATTCTAAAAAATGGTGGAAAGAGAAGTATTTCTTATGAAATCAAAGCATTAATGTCGTTTATCCTAATGAGTAAAACAAGTTTATGGAATCCAATCATGAAAAGAAAGGAGATTATTATGTGAATCTATCTTTGTCTAAATCGATAAACGAATTTTGATTATAAAAAATGGTGGGAAGAAATTTTTTTTAAATGAAACCAAACTAGCAAAGTCATTTATCCCAATAAGGCGAATAAGTTTATGGTGCCCACTCATGAAAAGAAAGAAGATTACTATATGAATCCGTATTTGTCCCAATTAACAAACGAGCTTTAATTCTAAAAAATGGTTGACAGAGAAGCTTTTATTATGAAACCAAACCATCAATGTTAACTATTCCATTGAGCAAAATGAGTTTATGGTGCCCAATCATGAAAAGAAAGGAGACTACTATATGAATCCATCTTTGTCCTAATTGACAGACAAACTTTAATGATAAAAAATAGTGGGAAAATTGCTTTTTAAATTAAACCAAAGCATTAATGTCATTTTTCCCAATAAGGTGAATGAGTGTATCGTGCCCAATCATGAAAATAAAGGAGATTGCTATACGAATCCGTGTTTGTCCCAATCGACAAACAAGTTTTAGTTCTAAAAAATGGTTGAAAGAGAAGCTTTTATTATGAAACCAAAGCATAAATGTCATTTATCCCATTAAGGAGAACGAGTTTATGGTGCCTAATCATGAAAAGAAAGAAGATTACTATGGGAATCCATCTTTGTCCTAATTGATAAACGAACTTTGATTATAAAAAATGGTGGGAATAAATGCTTTTTAAATGAAACCAAAGCATCAATGTCGTTTATCACAAAGAGGAGAATGAGATTATCATGCCCAATCATGAAAAGAAAGGAGATTACTATATGAATCCGTGTTTGCCCTAATTGACAAACGAATTTTAATTCTAAAAAATGGTCGAAAAAGAAGCTCCTATTACAAAACCAAACAATCAATGTTATTTATCCAAATAAAAAGAATGAGTTTATGGTGCCTAATTATGGAAAGAGAGGAGATTACTATGTGAATCGTGTTTATTCCAATTGATAAATGAACTATAACACCAAAAAATGATGGAAAGTGAAGCTTTTCTTAAAAACCAAAGGATCAATGTCATTTATCCTAATGAAGAGAATGAGTTTATGGTGCCAATCATGAAAAGGAAGGAGATTACTTTATGAATTTGTGTTTGTCCCAGTAGACAAATGAACTTTAACTCTAAAAAGTGATGGAAAAAGAAGTTTTTCCTATGAAACCAAAGCATCGACGTCATTTATCGTGAAAAGGAGAGTGAGTTTACGGTGCCCAATCATGAAAAGAAAGGAGATTACTATGTGAATCCATCTTTGTCCTAATTGACAGCCAAACTTTGACTATAAGAAATGGTGGGAAGAAATGTTTTTTAAATGAAACCTAAGCATCAATGTCATTTACACCAATTAGGTGAATGAGTTTAAGGTGGCCAATCATGAAAAAAATGAGGTTACCATATGAATTTGTGTTTATCCCAATTAATAAACAAGTTTTAATTCTAAAAAATAGTTAAAAGAAAAGCTTTTATTATGGAACCAAAGCATTAAATCATTTATCCCAATGATGAGAACCAGTTAATGGTGCCCAATCATGAAAAGAAAGAAATTATTATGTGAATCTGTCTTTATCCTAATTGACAGACAAACTTTGATTTTAAAAAATGTTGGGAAAAAAAGCTTTTTAAATGAAACCAAAGCATCAATGTCATCTATACCAATGCGGGGATGAGTTTATGGTGCCCAATCATGAAAAGAAAGGAGATTACTATGTAAATCCGAGTTATCCCAATTGAGAAATGAACTTTAATTCTAAAAAAAGATGGAAAGAGAAGCTTTTCTTACGAAACCAAAGCATCAATGTCATTTATCCCAACAAGTAAAATGAGTTTATGAAGCCCAATCATGAAAAGAAAGGAGGTTATTATATGAATCCATCTTTGTCCTAATTGACAGCCAAACTTTGACTATAAAAAATGCTGGGAAGAAATGTTTTTTAAATGAAACAAAACTATCAATATCATTTATCCCAATAAGGCGAATGAGTTTATGGCACCCACTTATGAAAAGAAAGAAGATTACTATATGAATCCATGTTTGTCCTAATTGACAAATGAGTTTTAATTCTAAAAACTGGTTGAAAGAGTTATTATGAAACCAAAGCAATAATGTGATTTATCCCAGCGATGGGAACTAGTTTATGGTGCCTAATCATAAAAAGAAAGAAATTATTATGTGAATCCATCTTTATCTTAATTGACAGATGAACTTTCATTCTAAAAAATATTGAGAAAAAAAGCTTTTTAAATGAAACCAAAGCATTAATGTCATTTATACTAATACAAGGAATGAGTTTATGGTGCCCAACCAAGAAAAGAAATAAGATTACTATATGAATCCGTGTTTGTCCAAATTGACACATGAATTTTAACTTTAAAAAATGATGGAAAGAGAAGCTTTTCCCATAAAACCAAAGCATTAATGTCAGTTATCAAAATAAGAAGAATGCATTTATGGTGCCTAATCATGAAAAGAAAGGAGATTACTATGTGAATCCATGCTTGTCCCAATTGAGAAATGAACTTTAATTCTAAAAAATGGTAGAAAGAGAAGCTTTTCTAATGAAACCAAAGCATTAATGTCATTTATCCCAACGAGTAGAACGAGTTTATGGTGCCCAATCATGAAAAGAAAAGAGATTGTCATGTTAATCCCTCTTTGCTATAATTGACAGATGAACTTTGATTCTAAAAAATGGTGAGAAGAAAAGCTTTTTAAATGAAACCAAAGAATCAATGTCATTTATCCCAATGTGGGGAATGAGTTTATTGAGCCTAATCATGAAAAGAAGGGAGATTATTATGTGAATCTGTGCTTGTCCCAATTGACAACTAACTTTAACTCTAAACAATGATGGGAAGAGAAACTTTTCTTATAAAACCAAAGCATCAAAGTCATATATCCTAATGAGGAGAATGAGGGTACAGTGCCCAATAATTAAAAAAAAAGAGATTACTATGTGAATTTAAGTTTGTCCCATTTGAAAAATGAACTTTATTCTAAAAAATGGTGGAAAAACAAGCGTTTCTTATGAAACCAAAGCATCAATGTCATTTATCCGAACGAGGAGAAAGAGTTTATGTTGCCTAATCATGAAAAGAAAGGAGATTACTATGTGAATCTATGTTTATCCTGATTGACAAACAAATTTTAATTCAAAAAAAATGGTGGAAAGAGAAACATTTCTTATAAAACCAAAGATCAATGTCATTTATCCCAACGAGTAGAACAAGTTTATGGTGCCCAATCATGAAAAGAAAGGAGATTATTATGTGAATTTGTATTTGCCCTAATTACGAATTTTAATTCTAAAAAATGGTGGGAAGAAAAGCTTTTTAAATAAAACCAAAGCATCAATGTCATTTATCCTAATGCGGGGAATGAGTTTATGGAGCCCAATCATGAAAAGAAAGGAGATTATTAAGTGAATCCATGTTTGTCCCAATTGACAATTAAATGTTAACTCTAAAAAATGATGGAAAGAAAAGCTTTTCTTATGAAACCAAAGCAATGTCATTTATCCCAATGAGGATCATGAGTTTGTGGTGCCTAGTCATGAAAGCAAAGGAGATTACTATGTGAATCCATGTTTGTCCCAATTAACAAATGAACTTTAACACTAAAAAATGATGGAAGGATAAGCTCTTCTTATGGAACTAAAGCATCATGAATAGAAAGGAGATTACAATATGAATCCATGTTTGCCCTAATTGAGAAACGAACTTTAATTCTAAAAAATGGTGGAAAGAAAAGCTTTTCTTCTGAAACCAAAGCATCAATGTCATTTATCCCAACGAGTAAAACATGTTTACGGTGCCCAATCATGAAAAGAAAAGAAGATTATTATGCGAATACGTGTTTGTCTCGATTGACAAATGAACTTTAACAGTAAAAAATGATGGAAAGAGAAGGCTTTCTTATGAATCCAAGGCATTAATGTCATTTATCCCCACGAGTAGAGCGAGTTTATGGTGCCCAATCATAAAAGGAAAAGAAATTATTATGTGAATCTGTGTTTGTCCCAAATGAAAATTGAAGTTTAAAACTAAAAAATGATGGAAAGACAAGCATTTCTTAGGAAACCAAAGCATCAATGCCATTTATCCCAATGAGGAGAATGAGGTTATGGTTGCCTAATCATGAAAAGTAAGGTGATTACTATGTGAATCTGTGTTTGTCCCAATTGACAAACTAATTTTAATTCTAAAAAATGGTAGAAAGAGAAACTTTTCTTATGAAACCAAAGCATTAATGTCATTTATCCTAACGAGTAGAACAACTTTATGGTGCCCAATCATGAAAAGAAAGGAGATTATTATGTGAATCCCTCTTTACCATAATTGATAGATAGACTTTGATTCTAAAAAATGGTGAGAAGAAAAGCTTTTAAAATGAAAGCAAAGAATCAATGTCATTTATCCCAATGTGGGGAATGAGTTTATTGAGCCTAATCATGAAAAGAAGGGAGATTATTATGTGAATCCGTGCTTGTCCCAATTAACAGCTAAACTTTAACTCTAAACAATAATGGGAAGAGAAGCTTTTCTTATAAAACCAAAGCATCAAAATCATATATCCTAATGAGGAGAATGAGTGTACGATGCCCAATAATGAAAAAAAAGAGATTACTATGTGAATCCGTGTTTGTCCCATTTGAGAAATAAACTTTATTCTAAAAAATGGTGGAAAGACAAGCGTTTCTTATGAAACCAAAGCATCAGTGTCATTTATCCCAACAAGGAGAAATAGTTTATGTTGCTTAATCATGAAAAGAAAGGAGATTACTAGGTGAACCCGTGTTTGACCCAATTGAGAAACGAACTTTAATTCTAAAAAATAATGGAGAGATAAGCTTTTCTTATGAAGCTAAAGCATTAATGTCATTTATCCAAATGAGGAGAATGAGTTTATGGTGCCCAATCATTAAAGGAAAGAGATTACTATGTGAAACTGTGTTTGTCCAATTGAGAAATGAACTTTAATTCTAAAAAAATGGTGGAAAGAAAAGGTTATCTTATGAATCCAAAGCATCAATATCATTTATCCCAACGAGTAGAACAAGTTTATAGTGCCTAATCATGAAAAAAAAGGAAATTATTATGTGAATTCGTGTTTGTCCTAATTGACAAATAAACTTTAAAACTAAAAAAATGATGGAAAAAGAAATGTTTCTTATGAAACCAAAGCATCAATGTCATTTATCCTAATGAGGATCATGAGTTTATGGTGCCCAGTCATGAAAGGAAAGGAGATTACTATGTGAATCCATGTTTGTCCCAATTGACAAATGAACTTTAAAACTAAAAAATGATGGAAAGATAAGCTCTTCTTATGGAACCAAAGCATCATGAAAAGAATGGAGATTACTATGGGAATCCGTGTTTGTCCTAATTGAGAAACAAACTTTAATTTCGAAAAATGATGGAAAAAGAAGCTTTTCTTATGAAACCAAAGCATCAATGTCATTTATCCCAATGAGTAAAATGTGTTTACGGTGCCAAATCATGAAAAGAAAGAAGATTATTATGTGAATATGTGTTTATCCCAATTGACAAATAAACTTTAACACTAAAAAATGATGGAAAGAGAAGGCTTTCTTATGAATCCAAGGCATTAATGTCATTTATCCCAATGAGTAGAGCGAGTTTATGGTGCCCAATCATAAGAGGAAAAGAAATTATTATGTGAATCTGTGTTTGTTGTAAATAGAAAATGAACTTTAAAACTAAAAAACGATGGAAAGGCAAGCATTTCTCAGGAAACCAAAGCATCAATGTCATTTATCCTAATAAGGAGAATGAAGTTATGGTTGCCCAATCATGAAAAGTAAGGAGATTGCTATGTGATTTCGTGTTTGTCCCAATTGACAAATGAATTTTAATTCTAAAAAATGGTAGAAAGAGAAGCTTTTCTTATGAAACCAAAGCATTAATGTCATTTATCCTAACGAGTAGAACGAGTTTATGGTGTCCAATCATGAAAAAAAAGGAGATTGTTATGTGAATCCGTCTTTGCCATAATTGACAAACAAACTTTGATTCTAAAAAATGGTGAGAAAAAAAGCTTTTTAAATGAAACCAAAGAATCAATGTCATTTATCCCAATGTTGTGAATGAGTTTATTGAGCCTAATCATGAAAAGAAGGGAGATTATTATGTGAATCCGTGCTTGTCCCAATTGACAAGTAAACTTTAACTCTAAACAGTGATGGGAAGAGAAGCTTTTCTTATAAAACCAAAGCATCAAAATCATATATCCTAATGAGGAGAATGAGTGTACGGTGCCCAATAATGAAAAAAAAGGAGATTACTATGTGAATCCGTGTTTGTCCCATTTGAGAAACGAACTTTATTCTAAAAAATGGTGGAAAGATGAGCATTTTTTATGAAACCAAAGCATCAATGCCATTTATCCGAATGAGGAGAAAGAGTTTATGTTGCCTAATCATGAAAAGATAGGAGATTACTATGTGAATCTATGTTTGTCCCAGTTGACAAACAAATTTTAATTCTAAAAAAATGGTGGAAAGAAAAGCTTTTCTTATGAAACCAAAGATCAAAGTCATTTATCCCAACGAGTAGAACGAGTTTATGGTGCCCAATCATGAAATGAAAAGAGATTATTATGTGAATCCATCTTTGCCCTAATTACGAACTTTGATTCTAAAAAATGGTGGGAAGAAAAGCTTTTTAAATGAAACCAAAGCATCAATGTCTTTTGTCCTAATGCAGGGAATAAGTTTATGGAGCCCAATCACGAAATGAAAGGAGATTATTATGTGAATCTGTGTTTGTCCCAATTGACAATTAAATGTTAACTCTAAAAAATGATGGAAAGAAAAGCTTTTCTTATAAAACCAAAGCATCATTATCATTTATCCCAATAAAGAGAATGAGTTTATGGTGCCCAAACATAAAAGGAAAGGAGATTACTTTATGAATCTGTGTTTGTCCAATTAAGATATGAACTTTGATTCTAAAAAATGGTGGAAAGAGAAGCTTTTCTTATGAAACCAATGCATCAATGTCATTTATCCTAATATGGAAAATGTGTTTATGGTGCCCAATCATAAAAAGAAAAGATATTACTATATGAATCTGTGTTTGTCCTAATTGACAAACGAACTTTAAATCTAAAAAATGGTAAAAAAAGAATGTTTTCCTATGAAACCAAACCATCAATGTCAATTATCCTAATATGGAGAATGAGTTTACGGTGCCCAATCATGAAAAGAAAGGTGATTACTATGTGAATCCATGCTTATCCCAATATGAACTTTAATTCTAAAAAATAGTGGAAAGAAAAGGTTTTCTTATGAAACCAAAGCATCAATGTCATTTATCCTAATAGGGAGAATGAGTTTATGGTGCCCAATCATGAAAAGAAAGGAGATTGTTATGTGAATCCGTCTTTGCCCTAATTAACAAATGAACTTTGATTTTAAAAAATGGTGGGAAGAAAAGCTTTTTAAGTGAAACCAAAGCATTAATGTCATTTATCCCAATGCGGGGAATGAGTTTATGGAGCCCAATCATAAAAAGAAAGGGGATTATTATGTGAATCTGTTTTTGTCCCAATTGACAAATAAATTTTAACTCTAAAAAGTGATGGAAAGGGAAGGTTTTTTATTGAAACAAAAGCATCAATGTCATTGATCCCAAAGAGGAGAATAAGTTTATGGTGCCCAATCATAAACGGAAAGGAGATTGCTTTGTGAATCCGTGTTTGTCCAATTGAGAAATGAACTTTAATTCTAAAAAATGGTGGAAAGGGAAGCTTTTCTTGTGAAACCAAAGCATCAATGTCATTTATTCTAAAGAGTAGAACGTGTTTATGGTGCCCGATCATGAAAAAAAAAAGAGATTATTATGTGAATCCATCTTTGACCTAATTGACAGATGAACTTTGATTCTAAAAAATGGTGGGAAGAAAAGCTTATTTAAATTAAACCAAAATATTAATGTCATTTATCCCAATGCAGAAAATGAGTTATGGTGCCCGATCATGAAAAAAAGGACATTATTATGTGAGTCGTGTTTGTCCTAATATACAAATGAACTTTAACACTAAAAAATGATGGAAATAGAAGCTTTTCTTATGAAACCAAAGCATCAATGCCTTTTATCCCAAAGAGGAGAATGAGTGGATAGTGCCCAATAATGAAAAGAAAGGATTTTACTATGTGAATCCGTGTTTGTCCCATTTGAGAAACAAAGTTTAATTCTAAAAAATGGTTTAAAGGTAGGCTTTTCTTATGAAACCAAAGCATTAATGTCATTGATCCCAATGAGGAGAATGAGTTTATGGTGCCCAATTATTAAAAGAAAAGAGATTACTATGTGAAACCATGTTTGTCTAATTAAGAAATGAACTTTAATTCTAAAAAATGGTGGAAAGAGAAGGTTTTCTTAAGAATCCAAAGCATCAATGTCATTTATCCCAAGCAGTAGAACGAGTTTATGGTGCCCAATCATGAAGGAAAGGACATTATTATGTGAATCCGTGTTTGTCCCAACTAACAAATGAACTTTAAAACTAGAAAATGATGGAACAAGAAGCATTTCTTATTAAACCAAAGAATGAACATCATTTATCCCAATGAGGAGAATGAGTTTTTGGTGCCCAATCATGAAAGGAAAGGAGATTACTATGTGAATCCGTGTTTATCCTAACTGACAAATGAACTTTAGCACTAAAAATTGATGGAAAGAGAAGCTTTTCTTATGAAACCAAAGCGTTAATATCATTTATCCCAATATGGAGAATGCGTTTATGGTGCCTAATCATGAAAAGAACAAAAATTACTATGTGAATCTGTGTTTGTCCTAATTGACAAATGAACTTTAATTCTAAAAAATCGTAGAAAGAGAAGATTTTCCTATGAAACCAAACATCAGTGTCATTTATCCTAATATGGAGAATTAGTTTACGGTGCCTAATCATGAAAAGAAAGGAGATTACTATGTGAATCCATGTTTGTCTTAACTGATAAACAAACTTTAATTCTAAAATATGGTGGAAAGAGAAGGTTTTCTTATGAAAGCAAAGCATCAATGTCATTTATCCCAATGAGGAGAATGAGTTTATGTTGCCTAATCATGAAAAGAAAGAAGATTATTGTGTGATTCTATCCTTTTCCTAATTGATTGGCGAAGTTTGATTCTAAAAAATGAAGGTAAGAAAAGCTTTTTAATTGAAACTAAAGCATCAATGTCATTTATCCAAATACAAGGAATGAATTTATAGAGCCCAATCTTGAATAGAAAGAAGATTATTCTGTGACTCCGTATTAGTCCCAATTGGCAAATAAACATTAACTCTAAAAAATTATGAAAAGATAACCAAAGCATCAATGTCATTCATCCCAATAAGGAGAATAAGTTTATGGTGCCCAATCATGAAAGGAAAGGAGATTGCTTTGTGAATCTGTGTTTGTCCAACTGAGAAATGAACTTTAATTCTAAAAAATGGTGAAAAAAGAAGCTTTTCTTATGAAACCAAAGCATCAATATCATTTATCCCAATGAGTAGAACGTGTTTATGGCACCCAATCATGTAAAAAAAGGAGATTATTATATGAATCTATCTTTATCTTAATTGACAGATGAACTTTGATTCTAAAAATTGGTGGAAAGAAAAGCTTTTTTAAATTAAACCAAAATGTCAATGTCATTTATCCCAATGCAAAAAATGAGTTTATGGTGCCAAATTATGAAAAAAAAGGAGATTATTATGTGAATCTGTGTTTGTCCCAATTGACAAATGAACTTTAACACTAACAAATGATGGAAAGAAAATCGTTTCTTATGAAAACAAAGCATCAATGTCTTTTATCCTAAAAAGGAGAATGAGTGTATAGTACCCAATCATGAAAAGAAAGGAGATTACTATGTAAATCTGTGTCTGTCCCAATTGAGAATAACTTTAATTCTAAAAAATGGTGGAAATATAAGCTTTTCTTATGTAACCAAAGCATCAATGTCACTTATCTCAATGAGGAGAATGAATTTATAGTGCCCAATCATTAAGAAAAGATGATTACTATGTGAAACTGCATTTGTCTAATTGAGAAATGAACTTTAATTCTAAAAAATGCTAGAAAGAGAAGGTTTTCTTATGAATCCAAAGCATCAATGTCATTCATCCCAACGAGTAGAATGAGTTTATGGTGCCCAATCATGAAAAGAAAAGAGATTGTTATGTGAATCCGTGTTTGCCCCAATTGACAAATAAACTTTAAAACTAGAAAATGATGGAAAGAGAAGCATTTCTTATGAAACCAAAGCATCAATGTCATTTATCCCAATGAGGAGAATGAGTTTTTGGTGCCCAATCATATAAGGAAAAGAGATTACTATGTGAATCCATGTTTGTTCCAATTGATAAATGAACTTTAACACTAAAAATTGATGGAAAGAGAAGCTTTCCTTATGAAACCAAAGCATCAATGTCATTTATCCCAATATGGAGAGTGCATCTACAGTGCCTAATCATGAAAAGAAAGGAGATTACTATGTGAATCCATGTTTGTTTGAATTAACAAATGAACTTTAATTCTAAAAAATGGTAAAAAGAGAAGCTTTTACTATGAAACCAAACCATTAATGTCATTTATCCTAATGTGGAAAATGAGTTTACGGTGCCAAATCATGAAAAGAAAGGTGATTACTATATGAATCCGTGCTTATCCCAATTGACAAACGAAAATTTAATTCTAAAAAATGGTGGAAAGATAAGGTTTTCTTATGAAACCAAAGCATCAATGTCATTTATCCCAGTAAGGAGAATGAGTTTATGTTGCCCAATCATGAAGAGAAAGGATATTACTATGTGAATCTGTGTTTCTTCTAATTGAGAAATGAACCTTAATTCTAAAAAATGGTGGAAAGAGAAGCTTTTCTTATAAAACCAAAGTATTAATGTCATTTATCCCAATAAGTAAAACAAGTTTATGGTGCCCAATCATGAAAGAAAGGAGATTATTATGTGATTCTATCTTTGTGCTACTTGATTGACGAAGTTTGATTTTAAAAAATGATGGGAGGACAAACTTTTTAAATGAGACAAAAGCATCAATGTCATTTATCCAGTGCAGGGAATGAGTTTATGGTGCCTAATCATGAAATGAAGGGAGATTATTATGTGAATCCGTGTTTGTCATAATTGACAAATAAACTTTTACTCTAAAAAATAATGGAGATAGAGGCTTTTCTAATGAAATCAAAGCATCAATGTCATTTATCCCATTGAGTAGAATGAGTTTATGGTGCCTAACCATGAAAAGAAATGAGATTATTATGTGAATCCGTGTTTGTCCTTATGGATAAATGAACTTTAACATTGCAAAATGATGGAAAGAGAAGCTTTTCTTATGAACCCAAAGCATCAATGCCATTTATCCAAATGCAGGGAATGAGTTTATGAAGCCTAATCATGAAAAGAAAGGAGATTATTATGTGAATCCATCTTCATCGTGATTGACAAATAAACTTTTAGTCTAAAAAATGATGGAAAGAGAGGCTTTTCTTATGAAACCAAAGCATCAATGTCATTTATCCCAGAGAATAGAACGAGTTTATGGTGCCCAATCATGAAAAGAAAAGACATTATTATGTGAATCTGTGTTTATCCCAATTGGCAAATAAACTTTAACACTAAAAAATAATGGAAATAGAAACTTTTCTTATGAAACCAAAGCATCAATGTCATTTATTCCAAAGTGGAGAATAAGTTTACCGTGCCCAATCATCAAAGGAAATGAGACTACTATGTGAATCTATATTTGTCCTAATTAAGAAACAAACTTTAATTCTAAAAAATGTTGGAAAAAGATGCTTTTCTTATGAAACCAAAGCATAAATGTAATTTATCCCAATAAGGAGAATAAGTTTATGGTGCCCAACGTTAAAGGAAAAGAGATTATTATGTGAATCTGTGTTTGTCCAATTCAGAAATAAACTTAATTCTAAGAAACGGTGGAAATTAGAGGTTTTCTTATGAATCCAAGCATTAGTGTCATTTATCCTAACAAGTAGAACGAGTTTATGGTGCCCAATCATGAAAATAAAGGAGATTATTATATGAATATATGTTTGTCCCAATTGACAAATGAACTTTAACTCTAAAAAATTGACAGAAATAGAAGCTTTTCTTATGCAACCAATGCATCATTGTCATTTATCCCAATAAGGATAATGAGTTTATAGTGCCAAATAATTAAAGGAAAGGAGATTACTATGTGAATCCGTGCTGTCTAATTGAGAAATGAACTTTAATTTTAAAAAATGATCGAAAGAAAAGCTTTTGAAATGAAACTAAGGCATTAATGTCATTTATCCCAATGCAAGGAATAAGTTTATCGTGCCCAACCACAAAAAGAAAGGAGATTTTTATATGAATTCACATTTATCGTAATTGACAAATAAAATTTAACTCTAAAAAATTATGAAAAGAGAAGTTTTTCCCTTGAAACCAAAGCATCAATGTCATTTATTCCTATAAGGAGAATGAGTTTACGGTGCCCAATCACAAAAAGAAAAAAGATCACTATGTGAATCCATGTTTGTCCTAATTGAGAAATGAACTTTAATTCTAAAAAATAGTGGAAAGCGAAGATTTTCTTATGAAACCAAAGTATCAATGTCATTTATCCCAATGAGTAGAACGAGTTTATCATGCTCAATTATGAGAAGAAAGGAGATTATTTTGTGATTCCGTCTTTGTCCTAATTGATTGACGAAGTTTGATTCTAAACTATGGTGGGAAGAAAAGCTTTTTAAATGAAACTAAAGCATCAATGTCATTTAGCCCAATGCGGGGAACGAGTTTAAGGAGCCCAATCATGAAAAAAAAGGAGATTATTATGTGAATCTATATTTGTCCTAATTGACAAATGAACATTAACTCTAAAAAATGATGGAAAGGAAAGCTTTTCTTATGAAACCAAAGGATCAATGTCATTTATCACAATAAGGAGAATGAGTTTACGGTGCCTAATCATGAACAGAAAGGAGATTATTATGTGAATCCGTGTTTGTCCTAATTGACAAATCAACTTTAACTCTAAAAATTGATGGGAAGATAAGCTTTTCTTATGAAACCAAAGCATCAATATCATTTATCCCAATGAAGAGAATGAGTTTATGGTGCCCAACCATGAAAGTAAAGGAGATTACTATGTGAAACCATGTTTGTCTAATTAAGAAATGAACTTTAATTCTAAAAAATGGTGGAAAGAGAAGCTTTTCTTATAAAACCAAAGCATTAATATTATTTATCCCAATGAGGAGAATGAGTTTATAGTGCCTAATCATTAAAGAAAATGGGGTTACTATGTGAAT
Source organism: Adansonia grandidieri (assembly GCA_038382065.1). Taxonomy (NCBI): domain Eukaryota; kingdom Viridiplantae; phylum Streptophyta; class Magnoliopsida; order Malvales; family Malvaceae; genus Adansonia; species Adansonia grandidieri. Next base: position 4,842 of record JBBYHK010270728.1, on the reverse strand, counting down.
CCGTGTTTGTCCTAACTAACAAATGAACTTTAACACTAAAAAATGATGGAAAGAAAAGCTTTTCTTATGAAACCAAAGCATCAATGTCATTTATCCTAATGAAGAGAATGAGTTTACGATGCCCAATCATGAAAAGAAAGAAGATTACCATGTAAATTCGTGTTTGTCCCAAATGACAAATGAACTTTAATTCTAAAAAATGGTGGAAAGAGAAGGTTTTATTATGAAACCAAAGCATCAATGTCTTTTATCCTAATGAGGAGAATGAGTTTATGCTGCCTAATCATGAAAAGAAAGGATATTACTATGTGCATCTGTGCTTATCCCAATTAAGAAACGAACTTTAATTCTAAAAAATGGTGGAAAGCGAAGATTTTCTTATGAAACCAAAGCATCAGTGTCATTTATCCTAATGAGTAGAATGAGTTTATGGTGCCCAATTATGAAAACAAAGGAGATTATTATGTGATTTCGTTTTTGTCCTAATTGACTGACGAACTTTGATTCCAAAATGTGGTGGGAAGAAAAGCTTTTTGAATGAAACTAAAGTATCAATGTCATTTACCCCAATGTAGGGAATGAGTTTAAAGAGCCTAATCATGAAAAGAAAAGAGATTATTATGTGAATCCGTGTTTGTCCTAATTGATAAATGAACATTTACTCTAAAAAATGATGGAAAGAGAAGCTTTTCTTATGAAACCAAAGCATCAATGTCATTTATCCCAATGAGGAGAATGAGTTTATGGTGCCCAATCATGAAAGGAAAGGAGATTACCTTGTGAATCCGTTATGTGAAGCCATGTTTATCCTAATTGACAAATGAATTTTAACTCTAAAAAATGACGAAAAGATAGGCTTTCCTTCTGAAGCCAAAGCATAAATGTTAATTATCCCAATGAGTAGAACGAGTTTATGTTGCCATATCATGAAAAGAAAGGGGATTATTTTGTGAATCTGTGTTTGTCACAATTGACAAATGAACTTTAATACTAAAAAATGGTGAAAAGAGAAACATTTCATATCAAACTAAAGCATTAATATCATTTATCCCAACGAATAGAACAAGTTTATGGTGCCCAATCATGAAAAGAAAGGAAATTTTTATATGAATCCATGTTTGTCCCAATTGGCAAATAAACTTTAACTCTAAAAAATGATGGAACGAGAAGCTTTTCTTTTGAAACCAAAGCATAAATGTTAATATCCCAATAAGGAGAATGAGTTTACGGAGCCCAATCGTGACAAAAATGGAGATAACTATGTGAATCTGTGTTTGTCCCAATTGACAAACAAACTTTAATTCTAAAAAATGGTGGAAAGAGATGGTTTTCTTATGAAACCAAAGCATCAATGTCTTTTATCCTAATGAGGAGAATGAGTTTATGTTGCCCAATCATGAAAAGAAAGGATATTACTATGTGCATCCATGTTTATCCCAACTAAGAAACAAACTTTAATTCTAAAAAATGGTGGAAAGGGATGATTTCCTTACGAAGCCAAAGGATCAATGTCATTTATCCCAATGAGTAGAACGAGCTTATGTTGCCATATCATGAAAAGAAAGGAGATTATTATGTGAATCCATCTTTGTCCTTATTCATAGATGAACTTTGATTTTAAAAAATGGTGGGAAGAAAAGCATTTTAAATGAAACCAAAGCATCAATGTCATTTATCCCAATGCAAAAAATGCTAATCATGAAAAGGAAGGAGATTATTATGTGAATATTTATTTGTCCCAATTAACAAATGAACTCTAAAAAATAATGGAAATAGAAGCCGTGTTTATCCTAATTGAAAAGCCAACTTTAAAAAAGAAAGGAGAATGAGTTTACGGTGCCCAATCATGAAAAGAAAAGAGATCATTATGTGAATCCGTGTTTGTCCTAATTGAGAAATGAACTTTAACTCTCAAAAATGGTGAAAATAGAATTCGTGTTTGTCCTAATTAAGAAATGAACTCTTAAAAAAAAAGGCGAATGAGTTTACGGTGCCTAATCATGAAAAGAAAAGAGATCACTATGTGAATCCGTGTTTGTCCCAATTGAGAAACGAATTTTAATTCTAAAAAATGATGGAAAGCGAAGATTTTCTTATGAAACCAAAGCATCAATGTCATTTATCCTAATGAGTAGAATGAGTTTATCGTGCCCAATTATGAAAAAAAAAGAGATTATTATGTGATTTCATCTTTGTCCTAGTTGACTGACGAAGTTTGATTCCAAAATGTGGTGGGAAGAAAAGCTTTTTGAATGAAACTAAAGTATCAATGTCATTTACCCCAATACGGGGAACGAGTTTAAGGAGCCCAATCATGAAAAGAAAAGAGATTATTATGTGAATCCATGTTTGTCCTAATTGACAAATGAACATTTACTCTAAAAAATGATGGAAAGAAAAGCTTTTCTTATGAAACCAAAGCATTAATGTCATTTATCCCAATAAGGAGAATGAGTTTATGGTGCCCAATCATGAAAGGAAAGGAGATTACCTTATGAATCCGTTATGTGAAGCCATGTTTATCCCAATTGATAAATGAATTTTAATTCTAAAAAATGATAGAAAGAGAAGCTTTTTTTATGAAGCCAAAGCATGAATGTCAATTATCCCAATGAGTAGAATGAGTTTATGTTGCCAAATTATAAAAAGAAAAGAGATTATTTTGTGATTATGTGTTTGTCACAATTGACAAATGAACTTTAATACTAAAAAATGGTGGAAAGAGAAACATTTCATATCAAACCAAAGCATCAATATCATTTATCCCAACGAGTAGAACAAGTTTATGCCCAATCATGAAAAGAAAGGAAATTTTTATATGAATCCATGTTTGTCCCAACTGGCAAATAAACTTTAACTCTAAAAAATGATAGAACGAGAAGCTTTTCTCTTGAAACCAAAGCATAAATGTTAATATCCCAATGAGGAGAATGAGTTTACGAAGCCCAATCGTGAAAAAAATGTAGATAACTATATGAATCCATGTTTATCCCAATTGATAAACAAACTTTAATTCTAAAAAATACTAAAAAGAGAAGGTTTTTTTATGAAACTAAACTATCAATGTCATTTATCCGAGTGAGTAGAATGAGTTTATGAATCTGTCTTTGTCCTACTTGACAGATGAACTTTGGTTCTAAAAAATGGTGGGAAGAAATGCTTTTTAAAAGAAACCAAAGCATTAGTGTTATTTATCCCAATGCAGAAAATGAGTTTATGGTGCCTAATCATGAAGAGAAATGAGATTATTTTGTGAATCTGTATTTGTCCTAATTGACAAACAAACTTTAATTCTAAAATATGGTGGAAAGAAAAGTTTTTCTCATGAGACCAAAGCATCAATGTCATTTATCCTAATGAGAAGAATGAGTTTATGGTGCCCAATCATGAAAAGAAAAGAGATTATTGTGTGACTCCATCTTTGTCCTAACTAAAAGACAAACTTTGACTCTAAAAAATGGTCAGAAGAAAAGCTTTTTTAAATAAAACCAAAGCATCAATGTCATTTATCCCAATGAAAAAAATGAGTTTATGGTGCCCAATCGCAAAAAAAAAAGGGATTATTATGTGAATCTGAGTTTGTCCAAATTGATAAATGAACCTTAACTCTAAAAAATGATGGAAAGGGAAGCTTTTCTTATGAAACCAAACCATCAATGCCATTTATCCCAAAGAGGAAAATAAGTTTATGGTGCCCAATTATGAAAAGAAAGGAGACTACTATAAGAATCTATGTTTGTCCCAATTCACAAACAAACTTTTAATTCTAAAAAATGATGGAAAGAGTAGTTTTTCTTATGAAACCAAACATCAATGTCGATTATCCCAATGAGTAGAATGTGTGTATGGTGCCCAATCATGAAAGGAAAGGAGATTATTATGTGAATCCGTCTTTGTCTTAGTTGTTAGATGAACTTTGATTCTAAAAAATAGCAGGAAGAAAAGCTTTTTCAAATGAAACCAATGCATCAATGTCATTTACCCTAATGCAAAAAATGAGTTCATGGTGCCCAATCATGAAAAGAATGAAGATTATTATGTGAATCTATGTTTGTCCCAACTGATAAATGAAATTTAAAACTAAAAAATGATGGAAAGAGAAGCATTTCTTATGAAATCAAAGCATCAATATCACTTATCCTAATAAGGAAAATAAGTTTACGGTGCCCAATCATGAAAAGAAAGGAGACTACTATATGAATCCATATTTATCCCAATTGGGAAATGAACTTTAATTCTAAAAATTGGTGGAAAGAGAAGCTTTTCTTATGAAACCAAAGCTTCTATGTCATTCATCCCAATGAGTAGAAGGAGTTTATGGTGCCAAATAATGAAAAACAAGGAGATTATTATGTGATTCCATCTTTATGGAAATTGACTGATGAAGTTTGAATCTAAAAGATAATGGGAAGAGAAGCTTTTCTTATGAAACCAAAGCATCAATGTCATTTATCCCAATATGTAGAATGAGTTTATGGCACCCAATCATCAAAAGAATGGAGATTGTTATGTGAATCCGTCTTTATCCTAATTGACAAATGTAGACACCTTATTTTGTTCAGGCTAATTTTATTAGCAACCAGGCTAATTTTATTAGCAACCGAGCTAATTTTCCATGGTCCAAGCATTTTTTACTCATCCACCATTGATCAAGAACTTGATTTTAACTCGTTTATTTGTATCAAAAAAAGATCAAAACCCATGTCAAATTATGAACTTGGACTTTTGAATTAATCAAAACATTTTTTTGAAGTCTAAATTAGATAAAAAAAGGTCAATATCACATGATCACCCTACTCCCTAGCTTGTTAACCAATATCACCATCAGCCACCCTATTTGCT
>JBBYHK010270618.1:0-18353 GCA_038382065.1 Adansonia grandidieri | reverse complement strand
TCCAATACAAGTTCATAATAGTTTAGATGATTTTGATAGAAAATGGACAGAAAAAAAAAAAAAAAAAAAAAAAACTAAAAGAGTTATCGTATGTAAACCATGCACATGGTTTACATTTCAACAGAGTGACCTAAAGGGGCCAAACCAAACCGTTAGGACGAGGCAGCTCTCACCGTGGTTGCCACCTAGGTGGAAGAAGGAGGCAGCTCTAGGAAGCATTGGGCTGGCAAAAGCTTGTATTAGCTATCGTTCTTTCCAAGAATTTAGTTTAGGCACTGCTCTAGAATTTTCTGTTCTTTGCTAGAGTAGAAAGCCCAACCAGGGCCTTGAAATGCAGCCACGTAGAAAACAACGTGGGCGAGTCAAGTGCAAACGCGTCACTTTCTTGATCGTTACAAGCAACGTGGGCTATGGAACCGCGTTTTTTCAACCTGAATTTGAAGCATATCTTTGAATTCTTAAAATCTCCATGATTTTGCAGCCAAGAGCATGTCATTAACAACGAGGAAAGATTGAAACAGAAAAGAAAGATGATGAATATTTTGGCTTTGAGTCTTGTAGTGAGTTCATTGGCTGCTGCAGGAGTTTGGTCGCCAACCCCCCAAAGGGAAAATGTTACAGTGAAAGACGCCCGTAGAGCCATGGTTGTTGAATATGATGAAGATGGCAAACATAATACCAAAGTCTCTATCTCATCACCACCGTCACGGCAGCTGCCCAAACAAGGGGAATATTTAGGCAAAGAAGCTATCAAAGAAGCTGCATCGACGCTTCCGAAACTTGGCCAACGCATATCACCACAAGGAAAAGCCGGCCCCGAAAGATATTCCCCAAGGAAACTTAGCTGTGATGCTTTCGGGAAATGTACTCGTACGTTCGCCACGGGCTTCGGCAAAGCCAAAGACAAGGTCTCAGAGACAGCACATGAAGCTAAAGAGAGAGTTAAAGACAAGGCTGCAGAGAGCGCACATGAAGCTAAAGAGAAGGTTTCAGATACCACGCATGAGGTTAAAGAGAAGGTTTCGGAGAGTGCTCATGAAGCCAAAGACAAGGTCGCAGAAACAGCCCAGCAAACAAAGGAGGATCTCGGTGATGCTTTAGGGAAAGCGAAAGATAGGATCGCACAGAAAGGCCAAGATGTTAAGGAAAGCGCAAAAGAGTCCACTGATAAGGCCAAGGACACTGTGAAAACAGCAAAAGAAACTGCCAAGACGGTTGGGGATCATATAGTGCAAAATGTCACAGAGAAAGGGGAGACCTTGCGCGAAAAGGCTACGGAGGAAGCAAAAGAGGTAAGAGAGAACACCGAACGAGCAGCAAGAAAGGCTAAACCTAGTGCAACCAAGTTGTTTGATGTGCTGAAGGACATGACAACAATGGAGGCATTGAATTCAGTGATGGGTATGGCTAACTTGTTGGGCGTAGCCACAGCTTACGGAATGGGTATGTGGGTTACGTTTATTTCGAGCAATGTGTTGGCAGGAGTGCTGCCAAGACAGCAATTTCGGATGGTGCAGAGCAAGATATACCCTCTTTACTTCAGGGCTACGGCTTATAGTATTGGGTTGGCTTTGTTGGGCCACTTCTTGAGGCATAGGAAAACATTGTTCTGTAGTAAGCCAGAGATGTTTCAAGCTTTTAATCTTTTGTCATCCTTTTTCATGGTTCTGGTCAATGCACTGTATTTGGAGCCTAAAGCAACAAAGGTACCTAGTTCAAACGGTATAATCGATATTTTACAGTTTCGATTTTTTATGTGCTGATATTCACCGTCAAAATTTATCTGAATAGATGTTGACAGTATTTATTAATGCCGCAATTGAAACATATACAAGATTGAATTTGGGTTCTTGCTGATACTTGTATATTGGATATGATGTTGTAGGTTATGTTCGAGAGGATGAAAATGGAGAAGGAAGAAGGGAGGGGTAGAGATGGCTTTGTTGTTGACGAAAGCAGGGCCACTGAGCCACCTACAAAAACCAGGGAAGCCAACTCACCAGTAGCCACCATTTCAGAAGAGGAAGTGGTGAAGTCGAGAATCGCAAGGCTGAATGAGATGCTGAAGAAGCTAAATAGAAATTCATCACTTCTTAATGTTGTTACCCTCATGGCTCTCACCTGGCATCTCGTTTATCTAGGCCTGCACCTAAGCTTCAACTGTTGATGCCATAGATACTTTCTCTTGTGTAATAATATAATTAGTTTTGCTTATTTTCAGTTTCAAGCTCTTTGTCGAGCTTTATTCCAAGACACTTAGATTTTGTAGCACTTCATCAATGTAAAGGTTGTTATAAAAATGTAACATTTAGCGTATCTAAATTTATATTACTTTTTAGCATTTAATAATGGTTGACAGTCATTTTTTTTATAATTTTAATTTATATTTTAATTTTTTAAAATTTAAATAATGAATGCAGTGATTATTTTATAATTTTAATTTTTTACTCTTCTTTAAAAGTTAATTGTGTAGAGATATTTCTTCAATTTTACAAAATCGACACAAATATTATATAAAAAATAAAATAACATTAAATATCAAATATATAAATATATCAAAATTTATATAAAATAAATTTTACATAAATATTATATAAAATTTATATAAAAATAAATTATTAATGTGTAATTTTATGTATAATATTTTAAATTATGATATAAATATAACGTAAACTTGATAAAAAACACGATTATTAAGTTTTAATTTTAGCTGAAAGAATGCTCTAGTTTTATTTCCATTTCCTAATAATAACTTATTAGGCTTTAAACCCCTTGCTCTCAATCATAGCGGTTGCAAACTTAAGTATTTACCTCCAATAGATGAACCAATTCTTCCAACTGCCATGTGATCAACCAGAACAAGCACTATCTCTAGCTTTTGTTTTTTTCTTTCTTGGCTTCTAAAATCTTTCATTAAACTGCAGTATGCTTCTTCCCAAAAAAAGAAAAAAAAACATTTTGGTCCATTCTTCTCTTGTTTCTTTGTAAGTCAATTCTTGAACTTTTCAAGCACATGAAATGTCTTCGCTTCGAAGGCCAAACATTCATTGTATGATAAGTGTAGACACTTAATTTATTTGGATCTCCAAATCTTATTTTTTTGACATTCAAACCGTTAAAAATCCTCTTAAGAATTCTAAAGACCTAATAGGTTATGAACCAAAAGAAGAGTTAAAAAAGATCAAATCCGGTCAAACTTAATCAATTTAGGTTAAACCTAATCCACTCAAGTTAGACATAGCCAAACATCTTCCACTCTAGTCAAGTTTGGTCAAACAAGTCAAACCAAGTCCAACCAAGACAAAATCAACCAAAATCAATTAAGTGAGATCAGAATAGTCAACTTAGGTCAAACTTGATCAAACTCGATCAAGTTTGGTCAAACTTGATCGAATTTAATCAAATGAGCCAAAACAAGTGTAATTGAATCAAAATCGATTGAAAAAGTAAAAAAAAAAAGTCATAATTGTAGAAAAGTTAACATTAATTGACATTTGTTAAAAAAGTTAAAATAAGTCGAAACACATGTAACATGAAATAAATTGTGACTTTTGACTTTTAAACTATAGAAGATAACATATAAGATTTTTAATTAGACTTTTTTACTTTAATACCATATAGGTTTCTTAATTAGAATTTTTTATTAAGAGGATTTTTAATTAAACTTTTTATTAAAGCTAATAGGATTTTTAATTAAACCTTCTTACTAATCGGATTTCTAATTATTTTTTTTTACTTTAATAGAAAAAAACTAATAGGATTTTTTTATTATATTTCTATTCTAATTTGGTTTAATAGGATTTCAATTAGATTTCTTTTTACATATAGAATTTTTTAGACTTTTCGATTTTAATTAAAACCAATAGGATTTTCTTTTAATTAAAATTTTTAACAACAATTCCAACCTATAAGATTTCTATTAGACTTTTTTCCAACTGCTGGAATTTCAAGGTTGACATTTCTATCTTATTTGGAACCAATGGGAGTTAATCTTGACTTTTTAGATCTATGGGAAAGAATGGGAATTAATCTTGACTTTTTAGACTTCATGGGAACTAAGTAGGATTAAGGTTAAAATTTTCACCATGCATGGAATTAAGCGATAACTATTTTAAGACTTAGCTAATTTAGTTATGCATGGGAAGTCATGAACCATAGGGATGCCATTTTTTTGCTCTAAATTACAGGAAATTAGCCAATCATAATATATTTTAGTAGTCGTAGGGGTGAATTTGCTAATCAGGTTCATAGGGAATTGGTGAAAGGCCATAAACCAAGGAAAATTAGGAGAAAAAAAAGGAAGAGTTAGCTAAGGGAATTTTGAACCCTTTGACAAAACCTTTTTGCTTATTTAAAGGGGGTTATTTTCTTCATCCACTAATAAAAAAAGAAAAAAAGACTTTGTTTCTTTTAATCTAACAAAGTTAGTTCATCTTCTATGCTTTTAGTTTTTTCATTTCTTTTATTTCTCATCTCATTTTCTTGAATAACATGTTTTGGATTTCATTTGCAAAATGGGATACTTTATCCCATTTGTCTTGCACCAATTAAGAATATTAATAATTTTGTCTAGGGCAAAATTGGCTCATCTAGATAGTGGTCTAATTCAAACTTCACATGCACACTAGCCAAAGAAAAACTTAAAAAAGTAACTAACTTGGAAAATCTTCTTTCTAAGAAGTAATTGTTAGTGTAAGCCCTGCAAGCCAATCGTTGTGGCTTAAGGCATTAACATTTAGTGATTTATGTAATCAAACATTATATTTAATTAATTTTATAAAGGTATTTCTTTATTCATAAGGTTTAACTATATAATTGTTATAGATATCTAATGTAAATAAAGCCCATGAGATATATTGACCTTGCAAGGGAATTGTAAAAAGTTATCATTATGAGATCTTTATGCATCAAAACTGTATTTTTTAAAATGTTTCTGGTCATCTTGTCGTCAAGATAAGGCATTGGCAATGCACTAATACTAGCATATCTAAACCTCCATACATAGAATGCATGCAACTGATCTCATAAGTTGAAATATAAAGATACTTGGGACATCATATGGGTGCTTGTTATGATAACAAGTTTACTGAACATGACCCACTATGAGAGCTTTGTTTGGTATTTCACTTAATTGTCTATGAAAATACTTTCATGTGTTAGTAGTGCAAGTGATCCTTAGACTTATGACACCAGGTCATCTCGTATGAGGTGTGTCATGTTTTGATTTCATAATGAACAGGTCTACAATAGATGGATGATTATGGTAAGGTGGCTTTGGGTCTAACATGAATCATTTGGTAGGTGAATGAGTGGTCCATAGAGGATTCATCACCCTAAGTGATATGAGGGGACATATCTCACTTTTACGTGGCCCGTGTTAACTCAAAGTCTTTGGCCAGGGCAATATTGATTATGGAGTTATCATATAAGGGTTGCATACTAATATGGAATGAGCTAAGAGTAGACACTAAACTATATTCTTGCTAATTATGGGATACATGATGAACTTTTATTTATTACATTGAGATACTGACCATTGAAGGGCTTATCAAAACTATATTGACACTCTCTGCATGTTAGGTAACCATGATGCCTTGCTAAGTGCCAATCTTGGTCTATAATAATAAAATATTTTTAACTAGGCTATTTTATATGTATTGCTAACATGATAGGGCCCTAGTGAGTCACACATATAAGGGTGATTAGTAAAAATTAAATTGAGATTGGGTTTATATGTCTAAGACAAGCAATGGTTACTTAGGCCTGATTTGAATAGGTTCATATGGGCTAAGGGCCAAATTATAATTTTTAAAAAATTAAAATTGTAAACCCTAGGCTATATAAATCCATGTTTGCCATCCCTCATAGCTGATTGAAGGCTTTAGAATTTGGCCAAAAGGACCCCAAAAAGTAGTTAGTGATCTATTGGAACAAGAAGAAGAAAACCAATTTTCTTCTTTGTTGGATTATTGAATCAAGGTCTTCTAAGTACAAAGGAAGATTCAGTGAAATCTACACTGCTAGCATGACTCTTGGAAACAAAGTCTTTTCTTCATTGAAGGTTTTTTGGGTCACCTGAGTAGATAATTGTTAGAGTTGGGCACTTGGACAGCTTTGGTTTATAACAACCAAGCTCTTCGTTTTTGATAATTAGGTCATGGAATTGCTAAAAGACTTCTCAAGATTGAGGTGTGTTCAAATCTTCAATAGCTCTTTAGGTTTCTTCATCTAAAAGATTAATCAAGATCATGCAAGGTGGTCCTGTTTAGGGAGTCTTGAATTATCTTTATTGTTATGTTTCCAATGCCATGTTTATAAATTATTTTATAAAATCTTATAATCTGATTACTTGTTGCCTAGAGACATCCTACGGTAAGGACACTTTATGCTTGAATAAAATATGTCAATTATGAATTCTAAGAAGCATATGATTTTGGTTTAGATAATTTACATTGATACTCATAAAGTAAATCATAAAAAGTTTTCTTAACTTATTTGAGTTCAAAGAGTGTATCATCACCATAAATTTCAGGAAAATAATACTCTACTATCTTTATTTTGTACTTAGGATCCAATAAAACTTTCACGGCTAACATAATGTGAGTAGTACTCTAATGCTTCTCAAACTTGTTAAAAATGTTCCTCACAATTTGGACTAATCATCACAACAGCACATCCATTGCACTAATGCACTTTGAATTTGACAAATTTGAACCCAAAAAAAAAAAAAACAATTGGTAGTAGGATAGTTTATCCTTTAAAACAATTCAATGGTGCTATAGAATATCTCTAATTTTTAACAATACTTTCTACCATCTCCTAATCTTTCTCACTTGAGACAAAAATATAATTTTTGTCCCTAACTTTTAACTAGGGAAAAGGTCTTTGTACTCTAGAACAGTTTGTAGTATGACTAAAATTTGCCGGCAGTAGTATGACTGTTAATATTAGTGTAATGCACTGCAAGAGGAAGCTTATTTCCAATGGAATTTTTGTTGGAAATTCACAAAAATCGATTAAGAAAAACTATTTCCCAGGGAAATTTTATTGGAAAAAATTTCTTGCTATAAATGAAGTCATTGATAGTATTCTTGTCAATAATATCTTTTTCGTCAAAAATAGTTTTTTCCAATGGATAATTTTGTCAGAAATAATATTTTTTGACAAAATATTTTTGTCACTAAATATTTTTAGCAATTGAAAAACATTTGTCAAAAATAATAATCAGAGATGGAAAGTATTCATTGCAAAAATCATTTTTTGGAATATTCTATCATTGATTACTATTCTGATGGATTTTTGGTTTTAAAAAATCCCTCATTAATAGTTTTAGCAACAAAAATTTCCGTTAGTTAAAATGCTTTTAACTTTTTTATTCCTATTAAATTTATTGTCTTATTTTTATTTGATTATTTAAATATTTTAAAGTTGAACAATTAATTTTGAAATGAATGTAAATTGCATTTACCATAATAAAAATATTAAATGTGAATATATATAAAAAATAAATAAAGTACAATTATATTAGTCATGAACGTATTAAAAATAAATTAAATTGTATATACGAAGTTGTATAAAAAATATTAAAAAAATACATCACTATGGATGCGGGAAGAGGGAACGGTGGAAGGCTGCTATCGCTAGAACCAGGTGCTCTTCCACTCAAAAGCTACAGAAGTGCTTGGTGGTTCTCATGGATTTGTGAGATTGTGAAATTCGTATGCATTAACTACTTTTACATCAACTATGTCTGCTGTTAGAGTAAGAGAATCTACTACTCTTGATTCGTTTGGTGCTACGATATTATGACTAGAACCTACTACATCTAACCAACAATGTTTGCCAACTTGTCCATCTTTTCATATAAACTCGTATTCGTCGCAAGCAATTATGTTGATAATGGTGCCTGCTGGGCAATGGCAGGAGTGGTCAAAGAGTAACATGAAGCATCGGACATTAGTGATCCTTGGTAGACCAAAAATTTTGCATAACTTGGGCCTAGTTCTGAACCTATATACACGTGTTCACGTGGCCTCCACACCTTCAATAGCCTGAGACCAACTCTGAGGGTTAACTCAAGATACGTGGACGAATCGTCCCCAAATCCTTGTTGCAAATTTGCAGCATAGTTTTCCTACAAAAGCAATGGAAAGTATTAATTAATATTTAATGCAAAATAATAGTATTTATAAATGTCTAATAGTTTTATCACTTATATTGATAGTACAGGACTTACCATCGATGAAGTCTCCAATACCTTAAGTATGTTTGTGAGTTTGCATGAAGACTTCCAAAAATGTTGGCTCACACTGTAGTTGTTGTAATTACAATGAAAGAAAATTGAAAGTTTAATTCAAACTTATATAATATAAGAAAAATATGAAATTATTAATTGAAAAATTTTCTATAATTAAAAATAGTTTAACATTTAACTCACCATCCTCTGTCGAGTCATGAGAAAAAGAAGCTACCACCATTGTGTTTGGTAAAGAAACCTTCCTTCTCTGTCTTTTGATTTGCCAATGCCTTAGCGAATTTCACCTTCTAGGTGTCTGAACTCTAAAGGTCAACAAGTTGGTCCTATATAGAGACTATGATCCAGTCACATTGATAGTCTTTGCAGTCTTCAATATAAGGAGTCTGGAAGATTTTCATTGCATTGTTGAGCTTCGTGTTCATCACATTCTTAAACCGTTCCGTTCCAATGGTCTTAAATAGTCATTGTACAATAGGTATTTATTCTGCAGGCCATTAACATTTTCCCTATATCGAAAAAATTGTAATTAGTACAGAGGAAAAATCTTGGTTTTACTTGAAAGTTATGTATGTAAAAAGTAGTAAACATATGATCCTTCATAATAGCTGAGATATTTTTCTAGATTGGTCACGATGCATTATAATGTTGCCTAATCAATGCAATAATAGTGGTCTTCACAGGTAATTCGATGAAAGTTCTATAATAAAATAGGACAATTGTTAGGATACAATAACTAATCATAGTTAATTTATTATGACAAATTTATTATTAAACTTTCATGTTTGTAAATATTGTAAGCCAAAACCTATTGGCAGGGTTAGCTACGGATAATAATATCTTCGTCTAACCTTAACCCTGCCTCTTCAGTGTTGTGGATGGAACACCTTTCTCAGGATAAGGAGCAATAATTGGATTAGTTGCCTTAGTTGTAGCTGTAGGCAGCAACTTATCAGGAGGGTATGATTGACCCTTATCCATCTCAAAGTCTGGGAAATCAATGAAAAATGTTGATCTATATCATCCCCCAGTGATGGAGGCATCATGAGGGATGGAGGTGGATCTTGTTTAGCTGTCACAGATGTCCCTAGGTCTGTAGATCCACGACATATGATGGCTGCTCTAAATGCTTGGCGTAGAGGATCTCATTGAAGTTGACGACCAGCTTGAGCTTGAGCTTTACCTTTATTAGTAGCTCACATCATATCTATAATAGCAATAAGAAAAAACTGATTGTAACTATGATGCAAATAATAATATATTTAAAAGATAAATACGTACTTAAAAAAATTGTTTAAATTTATACTTAAAAATAAATCATAACTATAAAGTAAATAAATTTAAAACTAAAAATTAAAAAAATCATTTAAAAATTAATTAAATTCTTTATAGCAAAATTAACTAAATAAAAAGTATTTAAATTTATACAAAATTTAACTTACTTAGGTTTTCTTTAGCACGATAAGTAATGCGATGATGAGCTAACCACCAACAAGAGAGAGAAGAAGATGCTATAGCTTAAACAATCAAACTTAAATATTCTTGTACTCATTTTTAAGTAATCTACAAAAACTATCCTACAAATTCGTAAATATAAATCTAATTAAAAATAACATCTAACCCTAACCCTAAAACCCTAATAAATAAAACATACACATATATGCAACACAAATTACTAAAAAATTATTTAAAAATTATAAAAGAAAAATACCAGATTATGTAGGAGAGAACTAAGAAGCCAAAAGACGAAAAATTAACCACGTAAACTACAGAAAGACAAACCAATCAATCAAAAAGAACAAAAAATAAAAACACTACAAAAAATAACTCTAAAATAAAAATACTTTAAAATCGCGTAGACTAGAGAGAGTTTGAGAGAAAAAAATTTGGAATGGGAGAGAAATCAGAGAAACGCATCAATGATCGATTTATATAGCAAAAGTATTTTTGATTGAATTTCGGCTTTTTTGACTAAAAATCTATTGGAAAAAGTTTTGACGATTCTGATCACCTTCTAATGAACATTCCAAAGGAAATATTTATTTTTGATGGAAATTTTGAACTATTTCATACATAAATTTCCATTGGAAATGTTCTAGGTGGGATAATTCCTTTCAATATCATTTTTTGTTAGAAATAATATTTTTTATGGAACTTTTCGTTTGAAAAAATAAAATTTTCCAATAGAATTTTTGGTCAAAAATATTATTTCCAACCAAAATAAAAGTGTTCATTTTTCAATTATGAAAATTACTTTTTCCAACAAACTTAATTGAAAAGTTTAATTAAAATTTGTTTAAGACATAAATTATATTTATGAAATCTTAATTCTTTTTGTTGTCTTATAAGATTGTCTTATCCAAATAATGTCTAAATTAGAACATACCATGTCTAGGCAGATAAAGTTTGTCTTGGTGAAAATAGAGTTTCACCACGACTAAAACTTTGATTTTTAATCAAACTCCACCTTGGTAAAATAACTTAGCCGAATAGATCTACAATTTATCTTATTTTATAATTATTAGGTAATTAGATTTATGAGATTAATTAAATGTAATTTATTTGTATGATAAATAAAAGTTTAATTGTTGATTAAAATTCCTTGGAGGCCTATTCTAGCTCACTTATCCATGGCGCACCTAGACTAGGTTTTTGAACCCATTCAACATGTAGAAATCCTTCATGGCCATTAATGTGTGCTTGGTTTGGCTAACATAGCGAAGTCTCATGATCAAGTTAAACTTCTTTAAAGAAAAAGTGTTTCACTTTAAGAAGTAATTGAATTTGATCAAAGTTGATCCTCGAAAAGCTCAAAGTTAAATTCATTAAGTAAGGGATTAGGGTTTATGAACCTAGACTAAGTTTTTCCTAACCAGGTGAGTTAAGAAAAATTGTTCTCTCTACCTCTCCAAAAGTTGTTGCCCTAAAGGTAGCAAAATTGACCATTGTTGCCACTTTTGTAGCTCTATACACATCTTTTCCCCTTTCATTTGGTGCAAAAACTATCCCAAAACATTCTCGGATTGTGTGAAGGAATAACCATCCTTAATTACCTTTTATTAAGCCCAAACAAGCTTTTTAGTTGCCATTGGAGAACCATTAGACTTGGATAAGGTTCTAACTACCATCTTGCTCATGATCTTGGAGATTCATTCAAGAAGCCTTTACTGCCACTCATTAGAATACTTTTAAAATTGTTTTAAAACCCGATTATGATAACTGAGAGTTAGGTAATCCCTAATCAAATGGATAATCTAATTTTGCTAAAAAATATATCATTTACTACATGTAAGTCCTTCCCTAAAAATCCACAATGAAGTATAACATTTTTATGTTTTTATCTTTCGTTACTTATTTAACGTTATTCTAATGATTTTTTTTAAATCCAATATATACATGAGGCCAGACTTTATCAGGATGCGATCTCTTGACAAAAAGCCAAAATAGACGTTCTTACGAATTGAATGGTAGTTGGTAGAAAAAAATTATGGAGATAAGAGATTTGAATCCTAACTTTAAGGTGTGATGCCTCCAAGATACAAATGTTATAAGTAGAATTTAGAATTTTAAAAATGTCAAAATAAAATAGTCTTTTTAATAAACAATGTAAAATTACATTTTTTTAGTAACTTTTCTTTTGACATAAATTTTTGTTCTTACACAATAATATCTTTAGCTAAGTATTGTTTCTTTACGCAATAACTCTTTTGATGAGTATTATGATTTTTCTATGCAACTATTTTAACGTGACTAATAAAAGTACTTTTTTGTTTAATTATAATTTAATTATTTCAAAAATTAAAAAATAAAAATAATTGCATTACCAAGTTACCTAAGTGTTTTTTTTACACTAAATAATTAGTAGCCCACTAGGTGAGTCTAGTAAGCCCTTGGGTTCGTAACATTTATCTCAGTTGTCCATTGGTAAAAAGAATATCTTATTATACATTCATTATTCGTGACTTTTCTAATCAGTATGAGATTAGTTTCCACCAATATCATAAACAACTAAGGATGCAACGAATCAAATATCTAGTTTTTTGTAATATCTGAATTTGAATCCCCAAAACTGCCTTAAACTTCGAGTATGTTATTATCTACATCAAATCCATACCTTAATATTTGAATTCGACTTAGATAATATTATTTGTCGAGTATTCGAATACATTAAAAAATGTGAATTTGGAAAATCAAAATTTTTTAAGGAAACATATTAATCAAACAAAAAATAATTTTAATGCAAAATTTTTTATAATTAATATAAAACAAATAAAATTTTAAAATAAAAACATAACAAATTAGATAATAAAATAATTCTAGAATATAAAAAAAGGAAAGAGTTAGATAATACAAAGAAAAAGATATGTGTGCTAGATAAGTTCTAAATTGCAAACATAACAGCTTAGATAACAAAATAAAATTCTATTAACTAAAAGTATTTGTTCCGTAGACTAAAAACAATCATAAAAATTTGGTTTATCAACTATGAATGACTATTCTTTTTCATTAATAACATATGTGGCAATTGAATCTCCAACTTAATTCAGGATTGCAAAAGAATAAAGATAGTTATTAATTTTGTCGCAATGTGCCCCATACCTTAACGATGGGATGAGACATGCCCGACTTAAAAAAATCCCTTTTTTGGGATTTTATTCAGTGTGATAGTGCGAGAGAAAAAATGTGTTTCTCGTAGTTGGAGTGGGGGGACCATCATACGGATTATTCATCTAACTCGTCTTTAACGACCACCACGAAGTGATAGAAAATTTAAAGTTGCCACCGATCATTTAAGCTAGGTATGATCGGACAAATATTTAAACTAGTCTCTTGAGTTACAAAACTTAGGGATTCGATTTTATAGTCTATGTGTTCCAAAGTTTGTTTGGAGGGTCTGAGAGTCGGTTACACATTGGAAAGAATTAACACCTCTTCGATACCCCAAATCAATACCTTTTGGCCGTATAATATCTCAGTCTCAATTTTCTTAATTTTTTTACATTACTATTTCTATATAATCCCCTTTTTATGATGCATGAATCTTTGAAAATGAAAAATCTAATTTTTGTAGAAAATTTAACACCATTATGTCCCCCAAAGGATTGGTGATATGTAAGGTTAAAATATTTCTAGATTTAATTTAGAAAAGGTGTGCCAAAGTGGGCACTAAAGAGATACCAATATGAAACATTTCCTCAATAATTTTAAAAAAGATGTAATTAAATATGTGGATGTAGAAATTGCCACCAACAAAGGAATATGTTAGAGAGACATAAAGAAATATAATAAATATGGCAGAAAATAAACGCATGAAAAACATAAAAAGAAGGGACAATCGTGATGAATCTTGTAATTGTTTTTAGTTATTCAAAGATAACCAAATTGATAATTTTAAGACATTCTTAGACTCGTTGCTTGCTTAAGGTATGGAAAAAAAGCTTTGATTAAAAAAAATCTTAGATGACTTGGGAGAGAGAAAAACTTGATTTTGGAGGAAATTTGAAAATTGAGGCTTAAAAATCCAAGTGGATGAAAAATTAGGTAATTTTGGAAAATGAAATATTTTTGTATTTTTTTTTTTGGAATGGATAGATTTGAAAAATTAAAACTAGTAATTTAAATAAAAGGGAAAATTAAATTTTGAGGGTGTTTGACCTTGATCTGAACATAGTGAGACTCGTATTATGACATATGGCTCTACAAGAATTCATTTTTAAGCATCTAAATGCCTTGAAAAGGGAATTTAGGAAAAATCAATTATTTTTTCTCGATGATGAAAATAGGGATAACATCTCATTATTTGCCTTCCCAAATTTATTCCATACTAATTTGAAGGCTTCAGGTGGAAAACTAGGTGCTGTTGGAAAGGCAGACAAGGATTAAAATAAAAATATTTGAAAATTCTAAAAAAAAAAAATCTTTCTATGGGAAAATAATTTTTGAACTTGGGTTTAATTCAGCACTGACAGCACATGCAGAGGAACGATTGTAGTAGACTTTGAAAAATTATCACAGACTTATTCGCAATTGCTAAATCACAAAAGACACCTTATGGAAAGAGAATTTCGATGTAGTTTTCAAGAAAAATATTTATAAATTCCATAAAGATCATCTGATGGGCCAATATGACCCAAATAAAATGTTAATTGCTAATTTAGGGGTTCCAACCAGCAAAATTTTGAAAAATCTTAACTCCCTTGTCCAAGCACATATAAGGGTGAACAAGATACCATGGGAAAGATAATCTGATGCCCTTTAAGGGAAAAATACTATAAAATTCCAAAAAAAATTTTCTAGGGTTGGAGAAAAATTTCAAGTTGAGATCACTATGTTACCAGTACTGAAATAAGGGAGTTATATCGGGTTTGAGGTTTCTAGACACGTGTTAAGGTGTTAAACATACGAATGTTTGATGATTAAGGTCTATGGTAGTGGAATTACAAGTCCATCTAAAGTCTCGGGGAATTAGGCTAGTGGATAATTTGTTATCCATGCCATTAAGTCACCACACATATGCTTAAAAGTAGAAACATTTGATCAAGCATATTATAAAAAGATGAAAAAAAATTTCTTTTGCCGTATTAGGCCATGAATCCAAACATGTAAGCTTGATTTTTTCCCCAAGATATTGTAGACATCTAATTTTGTCCGTGCCCTTTTCCCTGTTAGTCCAAAAATATCCAAGGTACAAAATTAGGCACTTGTCCCAGTGGAGGTAAATTTTCCTTAGGGGAATGTACCTTTTCAAGATCTATTTAAATGTGCTTAAATGATCGTAGGTGCACGTGATAAAGGTAGTTCCATTTCAAAGGTCATGTAGAGTAAATCTCGGATAAGAAATACAAATGTCAAGCTAAAATAATTAACTTTTAATTTTATACTTGTGAAATTATGAAATGTATTTCTGCGGATGTTACTATGGTCAAACTTCCCATTTTTAGGAAGTTTTTGAGAACTTTTCATTACAATTGGAAAGTTTACCATCATGTATTTTTACCTATACCTATATGGTACTTATGTCAATATGCACTTAAAAAAAAAAAACAATCAAAAATATTCAAGGAAAATTTTGTATTGATATTTTATACCACAAGGTGTCAAGTTGTCTATTTTTATAATTAATTTTAATTTTTTTATAATACAACAAGTATTATACTTAAGAAATTTTTCCTGATAAAATTATTTTGAATTTCAAAATTTTTATCTTTACCATTTTGTAAATCAATATTTTGCATAATATGTTTTATTTAATTCATTTTATATAAGTTTTAATGTATTCTTTGAAATTTTTTGATCCTAAAATACGAGCTTTCTTTTAATCAATAAAATTTCGGTAGAATTTTTTCGAGTTTTGAACTTCAAAATTCTTTAAATATTTTTATTTAACCACAATCAAATCAGCTTTTCAAAAGTCATTTTATTTTATGAGTTTTGCATTTTTTTGAATTTTCTTATTTTCAAGGTACGAAGTTTTTTACTCTATAAATTTTTTCAGGAGGAAATTTTTGCATTTAAAATTTTTAAAATTAATTAAATATTTTCATTAAAATTATATTAAATCAGTTTTTTTTAATTTAATTTATTTTATGAGATTTTTTTTTCCAAAACAACAAATTTCTTCCATAAAGGTTTTCTCGTAAAATTTTATAATTTTAAATTTTTTTTTCTCTTCTTGCACGTAAGACTTCTAAAAAATTTTCCTTGTATGATCTAATACTTGAAATCTATATTTTTTTTAATTTTTTTAATTTCATTTTATTTTGACAAAATCTCCTTAATGGGCCTAAAAATTTCAACTTTTATCCCAATAAGCTCATTAATTTCTCAACAGGCCCAATGACTTTACCAAGCCCATTTTTTTTTATTTTTCACTAAGCCTATTTCATTATCTAAAAGCTACCAAGCCTATTTTTATCTTTAATTTTCCAACAAAGTCCACTATCTTTTTCCTTTAAATTTTTTATTTATTTTTATATCAATTATTTTGATTCAATCTTTTTTATTTTTTATGAAATTTTGATTGGAATTTTCATATGATTAAAATTCTTAATTGGCTTTATTATGTGGAATTTTGTTGAGTACATGAATTTTAATTTATTATCATTTTTTCATAGAATTTCCAATTAGGCTTTTTATACACCTTGATTGCGTTTGTTTCTTTACTTCTAAGATTATGTTTACTTGTAAATTCATAATGTAACTTTCCTTTTACATAATTAATTTTATAATTTGCCAATTTAGTTACTGAAATCTAATTTAGTTGGAATTAAATTATTTTTTAATTGATTTAGTTTTATTCCAACTAATTCCATCAAGTTAACGAACCATCATTTCACCTAAACTAGCATAATCATGACAATGGAGATGGTGGCTTGTAAGGAAAGATGACAAGGGTATGGGCTTATGACATAACATTTATTATTTCCAACCTAACAAGTAAACTTAACATAAACAAAATAAAAAGAAAAAAAGAAAAATTCCATGAAAAAGATATGAAATTTTGGCCAAGGAGGATTTTTGGAAGAAAAAAATAGGGGAGGATGTTTTCTTCAAGGTTTTTAGTTTCTGGAGCAAAAAAAAATAACACTTAAAAAATTTTTCAAGGCTTGTTAAGGTATAATATCCACTTAAATCTTTGAAGTTTGTTTCATACATTTTTCTTCTCTTTGGTGAGCCAAAAATAGCTTAAGTTCATGGATTTTTTTATACATGTTGAAAGACTAAGCATAATGGCCATGAACTAATTTCCTTGATTTTATTTTATCTTTTTTTTTTCTTTTTAGTAAATTATTTTTCTTCATGAATCATGTTTATGTTGATATGATGTTGGTTTTGGTGTTGTGTTTGTCATATATATGTTCATATATTTTAATTTTTTTTAGTGTTTTCTTGCTATTATAGTGAAATCCTTGTTTAGACGTATATGCTTTCGCAAAGCACATTTGCACCCTTAAGAGTGTATTTTATGCATTTATCAAGTTAAAATACACTTTTTTAGTTTTAAGGTCTTTTTGTAATTTTAAGAAGTTTAGGGACTTTTGCGTAAATATTGAAAAATTTATTCTAGAGGCTAAAAGAAGTGATCAAATCTTACTTGTGATTCTTTTAAGGGACTTTTGTGATTATTTTGATTTATTTGAAGATTAATTTTACATTTTAATCATTTAGGGGCCAATTTGTAATTTTAGAAAAGTTTGTTGACTAGTTTGCAAATAATAGAGTTTTTGTTTTATGGTCAAAGGATTTGACGAAAGCTTCATGGATAACTTGGAAACTGATTTTGGGTATTTCTTACCATGCTTTAGGTATTTTTCACATTTTATGGGCATTTTCCAATTTCTCAAAGTTTAGGGGTTAGTTTGCAAATAATGTAAAATTTTGTTTTTTTGGTCAAAGGTGTTTGACCAAACCTTCATATGGATGCTCTTTATGATTTATATGCTAATTTTTACCTGATTAATTATATTTTGTGATGATTTAGGTTGTTTTTGTTATTTAGGTACCTAAGTGTAAAATCAAAAAAGTTTAGGACCCTTAGGGAAATCTAGCATTTTTAGGACAAACTGGTTATCTTTAGCATGAAATCATCCACTTAGATTATTTCAAATATTTTTAGCATTCCATTGGTCCTTCGGTGAGGTGCTAAAAATTAAAAAAAAAAACCTTTCGTAGTCTTTTGGTTCTCCGTTAGGGTACGAAATGCAATTTTTGAAAATTTAAGGACTTAATGGTATTTTTGCATGTTAGGTTATTTTAAATTTAAACTTCTCATTTAGGGTGCTTTTGGGTCAAAAAAATAAATACATTTTTTCTTGGCCTTTTAAACCAATTTAGGACTAATATTTAATTTTGAGAAATTTAGAGATCCTTTAGCAATTTTTGTACTTTAAGCCATTTTTGCAATCTAAATTACTCATTTAGAGTAAAAATCATCATTACTTGTTTTTTCGAGTCTTTTAGGGTTGCCGAGATACTTTCACGTCAAAGGTATACCCAGGGGCATTTTCATAATTTTCCTTACCGGGATGCTTTTATGCCAAAGGTGAATGTTTAGGATTCATTCAGCCTTCTAAGGTCATTTTAGTGTCCATTAGGGGTA
>JBBYHK010270182.1:4421-28214 GCA_038382065.1 Adansonia grandidieri | reverse complement strand
GGAACATTGAACTTTTGTGGAGGGGGGGCAGTTTACCTGCCCCCCCCCCCCCCCCCAAAAAAAAAAAAAGTCTTCATTTTGTGTCAACTGACCTAACACTTGGAGCTAATCGATTAAGAAAAAAGCATTTTCAGCAATTTATTTTAAAAGGTGTAAGTTTCATATAAAAAGCAAATTAATCAAAACTTTGAAAATTTTAAAATATTTCGCCTGTAATTCTTTCAACAACTATCTTTTGGATAATTATAAATTAAATTCTATGAAAATTTATCACTTAAAAATATAAAATTTATACAATATTTTAATAATTTTACATAATTCAAAATTATAACTAGCGAATTTAACTACGATAATTGTAAGTGTTATAAAAATAAAAAAAAAAGATTTGTTGGGTCTTGAATCTGGACTCTCAGGCTCTGGCCGAAATTTTGCCTCATTGGATTTACAAGTAAATAAGCTTAAAGCCCAGTGCAGTCAATTGCATTGACCAAAGTCCAACCATCTTGTCCAGTCCACATACAAAAGGAAAAAAAAAAAAAAGAAAAAAGAAAAAGATTACTCCCTCCTCATTATTCCTTTTAAATTTTTAATAGATTTGGACAAGGTTAAGTTGAATATAGACCTGTTGATTTATCGTTCTAATATTAGGCAACGTATTGGCAGAAATATTCAATCCCCAAAATAAGTTTAGCTGAAAAATTAATAACCGCTAAAAAATAATAAAATCTTGAATATAAAGTTTTTTATTGATAATATTTAATAATATAAGATTTAAATTTAACTCAAATTTAATTTGATCTGATTTATAAATAAATTTAAATGGACATGTTCGCCTTCCTTTTCCCTATCATTTAATAAAAAAATTAACACCTTTGGCGGTAAATAATTTTGTGGGCAAAGGTAGTGTCAACTCTAGTTAATCTTTTTTTTTTTCAAATAAAAAAATTAAGTATATTTCTTCAAAAAAAAAAAAAAAAACTAGAACTAAATTTGTTATTACTATTTTTCCCAATAATTTTCTATTTCCATATAATTTAAAAATATGTTTCCATTGGAGGACTAAATCAAAATCTAGGTTGTACAAAGATTTAAATCAAAGTACATTGTTTTCTTTGTCGGTAATGAGTTAAAAACCAAACAAATTAAATTGAAAATATATCATTAAAAATTATTATAATTGTTGATGTCTTCTTGTTGGGAGTCCGAAGTCGAGCAGTATCCTGTGACACAAAGAAAATTAGAAGGACGCCGAAGTTTATACTCCAGGAGCCCTCTCGATGGTTAAGTCAGAGGAGTGTTTTATACAATGTATTCTTGTAATTTTCTTGGAGTTCTAATGCTTACCAGTGAGCGAGTCTTGCCCCTTTTATAGGATTTGTTTGGGGATATTATGTCAGATGATTTGGTGGTGATGTGACCATCGTCGAGCTAGGTGTTGGGCTATGGTGCCTATCGGTCGGTTCAGTCAGTCGGCCGCCAGTCAGGATGTCAACTCCGCATTTAATGTTGCTGCCGGTAGGTCAACTCCGCATTTAATGTTGCTGCCGGCAGGTCAAATCATTGTCAGGTATGACTTGGCGGTCGACATTATAGAACTGTGCCATTTTAGCGGTCGTCATAAACGGGATATAACAATAGTCCCCCCCAAGGTCCAAAAAGGTGGTCATAAAGTGACTTGACGTTTTGGACGTGTGACAAGGAGAGTTGGCGTGTGGCGTGTGGAGGCGAACGCGCGGGAGACAAGAAGGTACAGAAGGTATAATTGGCAGTAATGACAGCAGTAATGGCAGGGTAACGGAAGGCGTGGGAAAGGGGAAGGGAATGAGGGGAGAACACGTGTCCTGACAGGGGATTTTTAGGGGTGCATTTTGAGGGATTCGAAAGGGCGAGGGGAACACGTGTCAGTGCGGGGCAGTTAGGGTGCTGAATAGGGTTGTGACACATGGCGAGGAGGGAAGCGAAAGAGGCAAGAGCGTGCGGGTATATAATGGGGGGGCAAGAGCTGCTTCTCATTTATGAAAAGAAAGCAAAGTAAAAGGTGAGGAATGTGTGCGAGGAAGAAGGGAAAGGCGTGATAGTTTGAGAGGGTGAGTAGTGGTGTGCGAGCGTTGGCAACGTGTTGCGGTGGTTTGACAGTGGTTGTGTTTGAGGAGGTGCGACGAGGAATGCTGCAAGGAAGGAAAATCGTTGTCTGGTAAGTGTGTGGTCTTCTTTGTTGGTAAGTTTGGGTAGGGGTTTGTAGCTCATGGTGAGGGGTGATAGGCTGTTGGTGAAGTCTGTGGCGAGAAAGTGGAGATTGGAGGAAGTGGGAAACGAGGTAAGGGTGATAGGGGGACATTTGAGTCAGGTAGACATGGCTGGGCACCTGGTGTTGGAGGAAGAGGGGGAGAAAAAGAAAGTAGTGGTCGCCGAACAGAGGGGAGACCAAGGGGAAGAATGGTCAAGTGGTGAAGAGGTCGAGGGGGCGGTTGGAGAGGAGGATGTACAGGGTGCAGTCGCCGGGGAGGAGGCTGAGGAAGCGAACGCCGAGGTGGACACGTCGACGGTAGAGGGGCATGTAGGGGAGGTGAATATGGAGGTGGTATAGCGGTGGATGTATGACAAGGGGGTTGATCTGGAGATGTACCAGATTGCTGAGGCAGGTCCAGACAGGCGAGCGACATTCGCCAAAGGGGATAGTGCGGCGTTCTACCTACACATATTCAAAGCTGGCTTCCACCTACCGCTGGAGCCTTTTTTTGGCGAGGTGCTCGAGGCATTTAACCTGTCGCCCAACTAGTTGAAGCCGAACAGTTGGCCGATCCTGTTAACGTATTTTCTGGTGTGCAAGGAGAAAGGATGGCGACCATCGGTAGGGGTGGTAAGGGAGCTGTTTTTCCTGAAACAGGGGGAGCCTTGTTTCTATTATCTGCAATTGAGGGAAGGAGGGAGGATGGTGGTAGACCTGCCGTCGAATGCCCATATGCGTCGAGACCAATTCTTCGTTGTAATGAAGAGGGCGGGCACGGAATGGGGTTTTCCGGTGCGTTGGGGAAGGAGGGCCAGGGAGAGTAACGAAGGGAGGGGCTTGGAGCCTACGGAAAAGCAGCAGGTGCTCTTCTTTAGAGGAGTATGTGTAAGTAGCAGAATGTACCTAACATTTCGAAATATCCAAAGAGAGTGCCTGGGCCGAGATTTGAAGGACGTGCCAGAAGGGCTAGTGCATCCTGTCGGTCGACAGAGGCGACGGCGCTTGTTGCGACGCCAAAGAGGTATGAAAGGGATTAGTTCATTTAAGTGTTAGTGTGGCGTGTGTATGTGCTGAACTAAAATGTTGATATGCCCTGTTATCTTGTGTAGGGGAGCATGTACCGGAAGAAGGGATTGAAGATGTGGAAGGAGGGGGGTGCTACAGAGGTGGCGGGTGACATCGGGGAGGGTAGTAGGGCGAGTGGGGCAGAGCGGATGGGTAATGTAGATGGGGGTGACTGCCAATCGAGTCAGGGAATAGAAAAGGGTATTTGTTCTAAGTACTCGTAAGTATGAAGAAATGAACTATGATACTAACCTGACGTGTTATCTGTTATGCAGGAATGGATGCGGTTCAAGCAGCATTGGCGGAAAGGACGGCCAGGCAGGCGGCTGCAGAGAGGGCGACTGCACGTCAAAGACGGGGGAAAAGGAAGATAGGCGAACGAGAGGAGGAGGAGGCAGGTGCCGCTGTAAATACCGCGAAGGTTGGTCATCCAGACACCACGCCAATTACCAATTTGGCGGCTGCAGCAATCCCCGTGTCGCAACCTGGGGCAGAGACTGTTGGGTCGAATGGTGGGCCGGCACCTGGGTCGACCTCCCAACCAAGCACGATGTCTCTGAGGTCGCGAGTGAGCCGTGGGGGGCCCAGTGCAAGTGGTCCTGGCATTTTACAGAATAATAGGGTGCTGGACTTTGAATCCGCTCTAAAATGGGCTATGAAAGGGGTGGTGGCCAGCGACCGAGAGGGATTGTCAAGGAGGAGTCCTGCGCAAAACCTGAACGCCGCGATGGTAGGGCTGGTGGAGGCACTGCATTGCCAGACAGCGTACACCTGCCAAATGGCAAATTGGCAAGAAAGGTTTAACCAGCAGGCGTCTAAGATTGCAGAGCTGGACACTCAGGTCGGGAAGTAGAAAGACATGAATGCTAAGTTGGAGGCGTCTCTGAAGGAGGTTGAAGAAAGGTGCATGACAGAGATAGCCGATCTGCTCTTAAGGGGTGAAAAGGCGGAAGCGACTGCTGCTGAATCGGCGAGAAAGCTCGAGGAGCGTGACGCAGAGTTAGCTTCCGCAAAATCCAGAGTGGCAAAATTGGAGGGTCAGTTGGGCGATCTGCAGGCTCGCCATGAGGGTGAGTTGAAGCAGCAGGAGGAGGAAATTTTTGATAAACTTTTCGCTGCTGTGGATTTATATCGGCGAAGTGCGTTGTATGGGGTCCAGCTGCTGCGCGGGCCCTTAGATTTATAGGCGATAGACTTAGGACGCCTATGTTTGCCTTCCTCGAACTTCAATGTTTTACTCCCGAGTCAGCAAGAAGTAGAAGCGGGGCGGGTGAAGGATGCAACCTTGATTACCCCGGTGGTTGAGGAGTCTGATCAGGGAGAGTCTGGTGATGAGGCTGGTGCACAGACTATCTCGTTGACTAGGGGCGAGTAGTGTTGTAATTGTGATTGTTGTAAATAATTCTGAATGTGAATAAAAATTGTTAGGTTGCGTTTATAAGTTGTGTATTTTATTGTGACTTTGTGTAGTTGTGTGTGGTTTGAGGTGTGTGTGTGAAGATTGTGTTGGTTCCTTGAGTTAGTTGTACCATGGTGGCGTTTGTTCGGAAAGGAAATGCGGCGATGGCGATTAATAGTTTTGCCTTGGCGAGTTTTGTTTTAATAAGAAAGATCATCCCTAGCAAAATTTGTGTCGTAGTGATTTGTTCAAGTCGTGTCTTGGCGAAGGCATTGTAATGAGTATAGTGCCTTGGCGATTGCGTTGTAATAAACATAAAGGATAGGCGTTTGCTTGTGCTAGTAACAAAAGATCATGCCCGACAGTAATTGCATTGTAGCAATTTGTATTGTGTTGTGTCGGGGCGGTTGCTTTGCTTGTAAGTAAATAGTTTGATGGAGCGGCGAAATGTCTTTGTAAGACAAAGGTATATAATGGCGACCAAAAAATATGTTGGTGGCGGATGTATTTACAAATAATACTTCTTCAGATGGGCAGCGTTCCATGTACTAGGAATGGGACGTCCGTCTAATGTGGCGAGTCTGTAAGCGCCAAAACCTAGGACTTGGCTGATCTGATAGGGTCCTTCCCAATGTGGGGAAAGTTTTTTCTGTTCGGCTGCTGGTCGACTGGCTTCGCAGTTGCGGAGAATAAGGTCACCCACCTGGATTTGGCGGTTGCAGACTCGTCGGTTATAATACCGACTAACTTAGTATGCATGGATAGCCATGCGGATTGCGGCGTCTTCTCTAGCCTCCTCGAGTAGATCAAGGTTGGCCTTGAGATGGTCGAAATTGAGCTCTGGATCCCGGTATGTAGTGCGAAAACTGTGGACCCCTATTTCGGCAGGAATGACAGCCTCTGTTCCATAAACGAGGCTAAAAGGAGTAGCTCTAGTCGCCTGAGTTGTAGTCGTTCTAATAGCCCAAAGGATGCCAGGTGTTTCGTCGGCCCATGAGCCCTTTGCGTCGTCCAGCTTCTTTTTTAGAGGTTGGAGAATATTTTTATTCATGGACTCGACTTAGCCATTAGATTGGGGGTGGGCGACAGAGGTGTGGACGAGATTGATATTGAAGCATGAACAAAAATCATGGAGTTTGTTAGCCGTTAATTGCTTGCCATTGTCTGCTACAATGACATGGGGGATGCCAAACCGACAAAGTATATAACGCCAAATGAAACTCTCCATATTTCAGGCCGTAATAGTGGCGACTGGTTCTGCTTCGACCCATTTGGTGAAGTAATCGCAAGCGACTAGTAGAAATTTTCGTTGGGCTGTAGCCAAAGGGAATGGCCCCAATATATCAATGCCCTAGACACAGAACGGCCAAGGACTGGAGATCTGTTTAAGTACTTCAGCTGGTTGTCTGGGAATGGGGGTGAAGTGTTGGCATTTGTCACATTTTCTGATAAGGGCAGCAGCATCTTTTTTCATGGTGGGCCAGAAGAAACCCTGCCGTAAAGCTTTGAGGGCTAGCAATCGTCCACCCATATGGTTCCCGCAAATGCCTTCGTGTATCTCTTTCAAGACATAAGTTGCTTCGGAGGGGTTAAGGCATTTCAATAGTGGAAGAGTGAAGGACTTCTTGTATAAAAGGTTGTCGAGTAGTGTGTACCTGGATGCTCGTTTTTTCAATCGTCATTTCTCGACCGAGTCGATGGGAGTCTGGTTATGTTTGAGAAAGGAAATAATTGGTGTCATCCAGTTTGCTTCGACATCAGCCCAAATCTGATGGACAGATTTGCTGTAACTGGGTTCTGAGAGGCTTTCAAGGAGGACTTTGCCCCTAGTGGAGATGTTGAAGGTGCTAGCTAGCTTGGACAGAACTTCGGCCTTGGAGTTGTCCCCCCTGGGTATCTATTTGACGATGACCTGGGCGAATTGCTGAGAAAGGGCGAGTACAACTTTGCGGTATTTGGTGAGTAACTCATCCTGCACATTGTATAGACCATTCACTTGGTTGGTGACGAGCTGAGAGTCCGTGTGGGCGATTAGATGTTTGGCACCCAAAGTTTTGGCTAATCCCAGGCCAACGATTAAAGACTTGTACTTGGCTGCGTTGTAGGAGGTGGCAAACTGCAAGGAGAGGCCGTAATGCCATTCATGTCCTTCAGGATCCAGCAGGAGTACTCCGACACCACCTTTGGTTGTTCCAGAAGATCCATCAACAAAAATTTGCCATACATCAGGTTTGGCGCTTGGAGGTAGGTTAGTGCTGACATGATCACCTTGCAGAACTAGTTCTAGGATGTTATCTTGAGATTGGAGAAAGGTACACTCGACGATGAAGTCGGCGAGTGCCTGTGCTTTGATAGTTTTACGGGGATAATAGTTGAGCCTGAATTCACTAAGCTCGATGCTCCAACGGATAAGTCATCCAGCAGAGTCGACTTTGGTGAGGATGTCTTTAAGGGGCTGGTTGGTGAGGATATTGATTGGGTGTGCTTGGAAGTATTGTCTCAGCTTTCGTGCTGTGATGACGAGTGTGAAAGCCATTTTTTCTGGCTTGCTGTAATGAAGTTCGCTGGCCTGCAGTGTTCTGCTAACATAGTAGACAGGAAACTGAAGTCCTCGTTCCTCTCGGACTAGGACAGCAGCGACAGTTTCATCTGAAGCGGCAAGATAGACAAAAAGGGGTTCACCTATCTTTGGAATGGCGAGTAGAGGGGGAGTGCTCAGGTAGGCTTTGAGCTGGTCGAACGACTGTTGGCACTCTTCAGTCCACTGGTATCGAGTCGCCTTTCGCAGCAATCCAAAAAATGGTAAATATTTTTCTGCAGATTTGGAGATGAAACGGTTGAGCACCGCTACTTGCCCCGTCAAGCGCTGCACTTCTCTGGTTGATTTGGGCGGGCCCATTTGCAGAATTGCATCGATTTTTTCAGGATTAGCTTTAATGTCTCTGGAGGAGATCATGAAGCCCAAAAATTTTCCTGCAGACACACCAAACACACATTTTAAGGGGTTAAGCTTCATTTTGTACTTACGGAGTATGTCGAACGCCCCCGAAAGATCACTGAGGTGTTGGTGAAGAGAGGCGCTTTTGACGAGCATGTCGTCCACATAGATGTCCATCGAACGCCCGATTTACCCCTTAAACAGCTTGTTGACCAAGCGTTGATATGTGGCACCCGCATTTTTTAAGCCGAATGGCATGACTTGGTAGCAAAAGATACCATCTTCCGTGATGAACGCCATTTTTTCTTAGTCGCAGGGGTCCATTTTGATTTGGTTGTATCCGAAAATGGCATCCATAAAACTCAGGAGTTTGTGTCCTGTGGATGCATCCACTATGCGATCAATGCTGGGAAGAGGGTAGCTGTCTTTGGGGCAGGCTTTATTCAAGTCGGTGAAGTCCACGCACATTCGCCATTTTCCTAAGGGTTTTTTCACCATAACGATGTTGGCGAGCCAATCTAGATATTAGACCTCCCTGACATAGTTGGCGCGTAATAGGTTGTCGACCTCTTCTCGGATTGCCTTGAGTCGTTTAGAGGTAAATTTGCGCTTCCTTTGTTTTACTGGCAGGGCACCTGGGTTAACATGGAGTGAGTGCAGGATAACGGTTGGATCGATGCCAGGCATGTCGGTTGCTGACCAGGCGAACACATCGGCGTTCCTTCGAAGAAATTTGGTAAGGAAGTTCTTGTCTTGAGCATCAAGAGCAGAGCCAATGTTGGTAGTCAACTCCGGATCCGAGTCATAGAGGGGAATCTTCTTGGTATCCTCTGCCGGCTGGGGTTTCTGATAATGAAAACCATCCCTGGCGTCTAGTTGTTCCAGGTCTATTACCTTTGGTTGTGCCGTTGTGATAGTATGAACAGCTGGCCCGGACTTGCTTTCCAGATTTATGGTTGGGTGGCGTGTGGCTATTTCAATTGACAACAGGTAGCATTGTCGCGCGGTATGTTGGTCGGAACGCATATAGCCAATCCCCATGGGCGTGGGGAATTTTATCATCAGGCAGTAGACGGCGGTGACCATTTTTAGTCTTTTCATCAATGGTCGACCGATAATGGCATTATAAGCGGAGAGCTGGTCGACAACAAGGAAGTCGACCATGGTGGTTATAGTATGTTCCCCGTCGCCCACGGTTGCTGGGAGCGTGATCGTCCCTTTGACAAGTATCGGTTGGTTGGCGAATCCGTATATTGGGGATGATAGGGTGAGGTCAGCCTCTGTAAAGCGCATTTGACGGAAGGCATCCCAGTGTAGAATTTCCACAGCACTACCGTTATCAATAAGGATCCGGTGGACTTGATAGTTACCTATGGTAGCTAAGACCACGATGGGATCGTTTCACGATCTGACAGGAGCTAGGAATCGTCATCATCAAAACGGATCACCCAATCTGTTTGCTGGGGGCACTTGGATGCTACGTCAACCGTCATTACTGAACGGAGGTACGACTTTCGTTTGGACTTGCTAATTGCCCAAGTCTCTGCTGGACTGACGATCATATTGATGATTCCGGCAACATGCCGTTTGGGCGTAGTCTCCCTACGCTTGTTTGGGGATCGAGTGCGATCCTTGGTGCGCAGGTCCTTCCTCACAAACTGCCTAATCGCTCCCTTTCTTACCAGCGATTCGATGGCATTTTTTAAGCTATAGCAGTCTTCAGTAGTATTCCCAATGTCATTGTGGAAATTACATTACTTTGAAAGGTCACGCGTACTACGATCGCTTCTTATGGGAGGCGGGCGCTCCAGGAGTCCCTCTCGCATTATGGCGTTCAGGATTTGGGATCTGGGGGCTGTCAGAGGCGTGTAGGACTCATATTTTACGTGTGGAGCAGGCCATGTCTGTTTCCTGGTAGGACTTTGTTGTGAAGTGGCGGCCGGCATTTCTTTCTGGGGTCGATTATTCGGACGGTCAGGAAACCGACTGGACCTTGACCCGCGACCTACCCTATGCTCGCGATCCCAGGTATTCGTCCGTCGACTGGCGATTTCAATTTCTTCTACTTCCGCGTATTTCTGCGCTTTCTCATAAAGCTGATACAACTTGGTGGGCTGGGCATCCGTCAAGGCATATTTCAAGTACTTATGTCGAACGCCAGTCATGAAGGCCTGGATGGCCCACTCGTCATTTAGATCCCGAACTTCTAGGGCGGCCGTGTTAAAACGCTTCAGGTAGTCGCGGATCGTCTCATCATTATGTTGCTTGATCGCCATTAAGCTGGCGGACGTTCGCGCGGCTGTTCTGCAACTACTGAAGTGGGCGAGAAAATGTCTCCTTAGTTGGTCGAAATTGGTAATAGATCCTGGGTTCAGAGAGTACCACCAGGTTCGTGCTGGTCCTCAGAGCGTCGTGGGAAAAATGCGACACTGGATGGCGTCTGGCACGTCGCGCATATTGTGGAAAGCGCGAAAATGATTCAAATGGTCAGCTGGATCGGTTTTGCCATCTTAAGTTTCTGGAGAGAGTTTAACTTTCTAAGGGACCTGCACCTGGCGAATGCAAGGTGAGAGGGGATTATGTTCCTCTGATAGCCATTCCCAGTTGTCTCTGCGTGGCTCTTTAAGGTTCTTGATTTCTTGCTTCAAGGCTGCTACCTGTTGGGCAAAATCGGGAGTCGATCCTGACGGGTGTTGGCCACTGGTAGGATAGGAGGCTCTCTGCGTCGTTTGTCGTTGGTTCGGGGTAGAGCAAGAGCTTTCTACTACAATCGGGCGAGTTGGTCGGTCGGTTGTGACATGTCGCTCTTGCATATCAGAGTTTGGATTGTTCGCAGTCTGTTGGTTTAGGCGGTCAACAGGTTGTGTGTTTTGGCGATTGGTCTAGGAGTTGACAAGTTGTGCCAGCTGGACTTGAGTTTGTTGGATGGCGGCCAGTTGGCTGGTGATGGCTTGGAATTGGGCTTGGTAATGCGCATGGTAATCTGGCTGGCTAGGCGGTGTGGGTCTACTGTACTGAGTGAAGGGGGGTAATGGGACGTCAAAAGGTGCGTGTGGGGTATTTGTGGTGACAATGGTCGCTGGGGCTGCGGTGCTAGGGCCAGCCGCCTGTCCTAGGTGTGGAGTAGAAGTAGTCAGCGGTGGGATCAACCCCAATAAATTTTGGTAATATATTAATGGTGAGTGGGACAACCATGAAGGCAATGGAATGGGTATGTGGGGTGTGTGGGCGTTTGATGAGCTTGGTATTACTGGGACTGCCGGGACTTCAGTGTGGCTTGTTGCCTCGGTGGGTGATGAAGTGTTTTGTGGGATATCGACATTTCGGTCAGCCATGGTCTTTTATGATCGTTTTCCCACAGACAGTGCCAATTGTTGATGTCTTCCTGCTGGGAGTCCGAAGTCGAGCAGTATCCTATGACATAAAGACAGTCAGAAGGACGCCGAGTTTATACTCCGGGAACCCTCTCCGATGGTTAAGTCAGATGAGTGTTTTATACAATGTATTCTTGTAATTTTCTTGGAGTTCTAATGCTTACCAGTGAGCGGGTCTCGCCCCTTTTATAGGATTTGTTTGGGGACATTGTGTCAGATGATTTGGTGGTGATGTGACCATCGCCGAGCTAAGTGTCGGGCTATGGTACCTATCGGTCGGTTCAGTCAGTCGGCCGCCAGTCAGGATGTCAACTCCGTATTTAATGTTGTTGCCGGTAGGTCAACTCCGCATTTAATGTTGCTGTCGGTAGGTCAAATCATTGTCAGGTATGACTTGGCGATCGACATTATAGAACTGTGCCTTTTTTGCTGTCATCCGTTTTGGCGGTCGTCATATGCGGAATATAACAATAATATAATTAATTAATTATAATTTTAAATTATATAAGATCGATAAAAATATTAAATAAAATTTATGATTTAAAATAATAAAATTTTATATAACCTTATATTATAATTAGATAATTATAAAATTATAAAAAAATTGTTAATGAAATATCAAATCTAAGCGAAAAGTAGGTGAAAATACAACGTGGACCCACGGCCCAATAACTGATTTTTTTTTTCATTTAAAAAAATAAATTCCGTCTTGAATAAATAAAAAAAAAAAAGGAAAAAAAGGAAGAATTCGAAAACCCTCGAATCTTCCCATAAGTGCCTAACTTCCCATTAATAGCCCTCTTCCTTTGACTCCGCCATTCCGAAAAGGACAAAGAAAAAATTGATCCAATCGATTCCTGCACCCAGGTTTGTTTTGTTTTCATCGAATTCTTTGAAATTAATTTTGTTATTTTGTTGATTATAATGTATGAGAACCTGTTTTTATATTTTTTTTCTGGGTTTAATTGATTGTGATTTGATTTATCTTCTAATTTTGGATTAGGGATTTCTTTTTTTTTTTTTTTAGACTAATAAAATTGTTGAGATTGGTTTATGATGAATGTTTTATATGGCATAGTTTCATGAACTATTCAAAAAGATTCAATTTTTAGGACTTTGATGGTTATGTGTTTAATTTAATCTCAAATTTTCTGCTTTTTTTTTTTCTCAAACAAAGTGAGAATTGGGTTTTAAACTGAGGGTATTTGGTTGAGTGAATTCCATTGAATTTTATATTTCATATTTTTCCTTTTTAATTGTGTTTTCCCCCATTTATATATATATATATATATATATATTTATTTATTTATTTATGATTCTGTTGATTTATTTTGTTACGTAAATAAGGAATGGCAAGTGGTTTTGGGGAATCAACAAGCATTCCACCCCC
The DNA here is from genome assembly GCA_038382065.1 of Adansonia grandidieri. Taxonomy (NCBI): domain Eukaryota; kingdom Viridiplantae; phylum Streptophyta; class Magnoliopsida; order Malvales; family Malvaceae; genus Adansonia; species Adansonia grandidieri. The sequence goes on along the minus strand of JBBYHK010270182.1, from coordinate 15,818 downwards.
AAGTCCTTCTTGTTCGGCCAGTAATAATGCTAATGCTAATGATGCTGGTGATTTTGAATGCAATATCTGCTTCGAATTAGCTCAAGACCCGATCGTCACTCTTTGTGGTCATCTCTTCTGTTGGCCATGCCTATACAGATGGTTGCACCATCACTCTCAATGTCAAGAATGCCCTGTTTGCAAGGCCCTTATACAAGAGGAAAAACTCGTTCCACTTTATGGCAGGGGCAAAAACCAGACTGATCCGCGTTCAAAATCATATCCAGGCATGGAAATCCCAAACCGCCCAGCGGGGCAAAGACCATCAACTGCTCCTCCTCCTCCTCCTCCCCCAGAAGCTAATACGTTTGCCAATTACGGGTTTGGACTAATGGGGGGTTTTGTTCCAATGGCAACCACAAGGATTGGTAACTTCACAATGGGTTTCGGAGGCCTATTGCCATCCTTGTTTAATATTCAGTTCCATGGATTTCCAGATGCTACCGTGTATGGGACAACTTCAGGGTTTCCTTATGGGTTCAATACAGTTCATGGTGGTCATACTCAAGGGTTTCCGCAGCCAACGACAGCTCGAGGGCAGCCGGCAGATTATGTTTTGAAGAATCTTCTTTTGTTGATTGGGATATTTGTGGTTCTTGCTCTGCTTTATTGGTGAAATAGTCTGCCATTTAAGCTCAGCCATTGCCGGTTGGTCAGTGTCTGTGTCTGTAAATATGCCAAAGCTGAATTGGTGATTCTGTTTTGGCTTGAGAAGAGGTTGTCTAGATGATACTTTTTCTTTTAGCTTCAAGAACAACTTACATTTATCTTAATTTCTCTTTTCCAAATAAAAAACTAGCGTTGATATAAGTACGCTGACCATTTTCATCTCTTTTTGGTCTTTTTTAAGGCTTCTCCTTCTCTGAAATACCTTGTTGATAATATAAGCGCCATCCGCATCAGTGGAATTTATTGACTAATTCCTAGTTTAAAGGTTTCTGGAATTAGTTTAACTAAGTTTGAGCTCATTATCAAAGCAAACATGTTCAGTTAATTTATCAAATCAAATCTTTATGTTAAGCCATTCTTAACTTGTCCTTACGTGTCAATCATGTCAGAACCGTAAGGAACAGCTGTTGTTTTGGGTAATCCAATTCGACAACTTTTGTGTCGAAATGTTGGTGCTGGACGTGCATACATGTTTTCAATGGGTCAATTGTTGGACATCTTGGATTCATCAGATAGCCATATCGAAGATGAATTTCTACCTGAAGAGTGTATAATTGCATGACTAAGTTTACATTAACCAGCAATTTGGGATTCAATTCGGATTTTCCTTGGGGTATCATTATCAATCATTAGTCCGACACTCAAATCTCTGGTTTTGAACTTCTAAATATACAACACAAATTCATCCAATCAACATCGAACGATAGGCTCGAATCGGGGCTCTGTCGAAAACAATTATGGGTTTTTATTAACGTGATATCGAATGATAGTTAACAATATTGCTGTTAGGGCCTGCCCAAAAATGTTTCAGAGTTGATGCTTCTCTCCTCTGCAACAGTTTCCATGTTCATCAAAGCAAGGTGTCTCCCTTTGTATAGTAGAGCTAAAATTCTATTCCTTCTGCACTAAAAAATAAAAAAGGCAGTGTAAAAGATAGGTGAAGGCCGTATTTTACATTGCTTCAGTCAATGATATTTATACAGTTTCCAAGAAGATAGACTAAGCTTATCAGTAGGAGTATTCTAATTTAAAAATACAACGCAAGACTGTGGAGCCATCGGCAACACAAGTCTTGTTCATAAGAAGAAGAAACCGATGCTTAGCAAGCGGTTTGGTAAGACCATCGGCCAGTTGGTCTTTAGTCGAACAAAGTGATAGTCGAAAGCTAGATGTTTCATTTTAGAGTGAAATACAGGATTGGAACTGAGGTAAGTAGCAACAATGTTGTCACATAAAAGTCGTGGTGTCTCTTGAATAGGAAGATGGAGTTCAGTCAGCAGATTTTTTTACCCAAAGAATCTCTGCTGCAGTATGTGCAATGGCTTTGTATTCGGATTCTGTGGACGACCGTGCAACTGTTTTTTTGTTTTTTTGACTTCCAGGAGATGGGATTGTTACCAAAGAAGAGAAAACCTGTTGTGGAGGTCCTGTCATCAAGGTTACCTGCCCAGTCAGCATCACTAAATGCAGTAATATACAGGGAGGAACTTAGTCGCAGAAGCAAGCCATGATCAACAGTGCCTTTCAAATATCTTAAGATTCTTTTGAGAGCTGACCAGTGTAGTTGGGTCGGTGAGTGCATATATTGAGAAATTCTGCATAGGTCATCTCAGGTCTAGTAAGAGAAAGATATTGAAGAGAGCCAACCAGTTGTCTATACATATTTGCATCAGCAGAGACAGTACCATCAATCAGCTTCAGTTGAGCATTGGTAGCCATAGGTGTGGTGATAGCTTTAGCATTAGACATGTTAAATTTATCAAGAAGCTCTCTAATATATTTATGTTGAGAGAGTAACAAACCATTGTTAGTGGAGATCAATTCAACGCCCAAAAAGAAACTAAGATCCCCAAGATCTTTGAAAGAAAATCTTTTGGCGAACTGGGACAGAAAACTGTCAATGGTGTGTTGATTGTTTCCTGTGACTATCAGATCATCTACATAGACGAGAAAGATGATTAAATCTGAATTGCGAGCAAATATAAATAAAGAAGCATCCGACGTGGAGTTCTCAAACCCATATTGAAGTAGGAAGGCACTTTGTTCCTTGTACCAAGCTCGTGGGGCTTGTTTAAGGCCATAAATGGCCTTGTGAATTTTGCATATATGGTGAGCGCGATCTTTGTCCATAAAACCAGGTGGTTGAGCCCTGTAAACTTCATTTGTTAAAGTCCCTTTCAAAAAGGCATTATTCACATCAAATTGCTTTAGAGGCCATCCCAAGGAAATAACAATGCATAATACTGTCCCGATAGTAGTAGGCTTGAGAACAGGACTAAAAATTTCTGTGTAATCTAATCCTGGTCTCTGGTTAAATCCTCAGTCTGGCTTAAACCTTTCAACGGTACCATCAGCCTTTCTTTTAATTTTAAACACCTATTTGTTCCCTACAATATTCTGAGAAGGGCATGGAGGAACTAAAGTCCAGGTACCATTAGCAAGAAGAGCATTGAATTCTGATATCATAGCTTCCTTCCATGCCGGAATTAGAAGTGCTTTAGAATCAGATGTAGGTTCAAAAGTCGAAGGGAGTGGATGGTTGGATGTAAGATAGACTCATTTGCGTTTAGAAATGTTGTTCTGAGATCAAGTGATCATTGGGTGTGTTCTTGGAGGAGTAGGTTCTGTGACTTTTGGAGAATATATAGGCTGTTGGGAGCTAGAAGAGTTAAGAGTTATTACTTGAGAGAGATCCTGCCACGGGAGTATCATTGCTGGTGTAAGAAGGCACAACAGAACTGGTTGAAGCTGTGAAAGAGCTGCTAGTATTGGCGCTGCTAAGAATGGAAAAGTTGGCATCTGTGGACTATGGGATGATGGTGATTGGTTCATCAGTTACATAGATAGAAGGGCTAATAGCGTTAGTTGGTTGGGAAAACTGACTCGTAGGTTGAAGATTTTGAAAAGGGAATACGGATTCAACAAATTTAACATGTCTGGAAATGAAAGTTTTGCAAATAAAAAGATATAGACATTTGTAAGCACTCTAATCTGGGGATTAACCAAGAAACACACAAGGCTTGGATTTAGTTTGTAGTTTATTGCTTGTATATGATTTGAGCCATGGGTAGCATAGGCAGCCAAAGACTTTGAGTTTCGTGTAGTTTGGCATGGTGTTGAATAGGATTTCATATGGATATTTGTTATGAAGATTAGGTGTTGTCATTCTATTAATGAGATAAACAGAAGCTTGGAAAGCATGAGACCAGTAGGTGTGAGGCATTGATGCTTGATGAAGAAGACTAAGTCCTGTTTCAACAATGTGTCTATGCTTTCTTTCAGAAACACCATTATATTCAGGGGTATGAGGGGTTTGGAGATGCTTGCTGCCGTGTCTAGCTAAGAAGGAAGATAGTGCCCGGTATTCTCCTCCATTATTGGAGTAAAGTGAGGATTGGGCCGTTGAATTGTTTCTCAGCTTGTGCTTTGAACACTGGAAAAATGTGCAAAACATCAGTTTTTTTTTCTTAGAGGGAATAACCAAGTAAATTTGGAGAGTGATCAATAAATGTAACATAATAGTGATAACCATCGAGAGAAGTGAAGTTGGGACTTCCCCAAATATCTGTATATAGTAGCTCCGAGGGTTTTGAGCTACAGAGGCTAGATATGTGAAAGGGAAGTTTGTGGCTTTTATTACAAGAGCAAGAGTTACATTATGAGATATTATTTATGCACTTGCAATCTAAATGAAAGTTTTTAGCATGAACTTTAAAGTCCTAGCAGAAGGTGTCCTAGTCTTCTATGCCAAACATTGGCAGTTATTTTTGAACTAAAACACACTGGTTGAGAGTTATTCGAAGCGGAAAAAGCTGATGGGTCGGTGTTGAGCTTAGGAAGTTCATAGACATTGTTTTTGTTGTGTCCTTCCACCAGAGTTGCCCCGTTTTGAGATCTTCATAAGTAAATAGTTAGGGAAAAATTCAACAGAAACACGGTTAGATTTACACAATTGTGAAACTGAAATGAGCTCTCTTTGAATTTGAGGAACATGTAAAACATTAGAAAGAAGCAGAAGTTCGTGTGAAGTGTTGATAAATGTAGAACCAGTGTGTTCGATGTTCAAACCTAAGCCATTCGCAACTAAAATTTCATCTGGACCACCATAGTCTAAATAAGATGAAAGGTTGCTCAAATCTGCAGTGACACGATGGAATGATCCTGAGTCTACCACCCAGTTTCGATTGTCTGCAGATGTTGAAGATCAAACAAAGTTGGCAATAGGATCTTGCATGGGTAAGACCTTATATTGTCTGCAGGTTTTGGCTGTATGTCCCAATTTTCCACAGAGTTGACACCTTGGTCTGTTATTATTGATGCTTGTACTGAGATGAGGTTTGTAGGTGCTGGTATTAGGTTGGGTTCTTCTCCTTCCGCCGTTACAATAGTGTCAGGTGACTCATTATTGGACATATTGCCTCTGTAGTTTGTGTCCTTCTGATGTTGATATTCAGTTCTTCTACGTTTCCTTGTAAAATTGACTGCAATAGTAGGTGTAGGCTGTAGTTCTTCCTGTTTAGAGATTTCTTCAAAGTCGACTAGTTTGTCATATAATTCCTCTAAGGATATGGAACTTTCTCTGGCTCTTACTGCAATGGACATTTCTTTGAATTGTGGTCCAAGACCATTTAAGATAAATATGATCAAATCATCTTTAGCAATCGGTGCTTGAGCAAGTGCCAATTCGTCTGCAATGCCTTTGATGGACTGGAGAAATGCTGCCACAGGTCTATTTCCTTGAATGGATAAGGACAGTTTTTTCTTAAGAGACATTACCCTTGATCGGGTTTTGCTTGCAAAAAGTTTGGAAAGTTTGGTCATTGCCTCATGCGAGATCTTGGATGAAGTATCATAAGAAAAACAGTTTCTGTGACAGAAGCAATAACGGAATGAAGGATCAGCTTATCCTGTCTGATCCATTTGGAATACTCAGGTTTAAGGTTGTGGCTCTTCAGTGGAAATATATTTTGTTGGATAAGAGAGTTTCCCATTGACATAGTCAATGAGGTTAAGACTAGTTAACAAGGTGTCAAATTGTATACAACAGCTGGGCAAGTTGCTGGAATGTAATTTGAGAGGCAGCTGAGTTGTGGCATTGATTTTGATAACATCTAGTGAGGGAATGGCTCTAGCTAACTCTACAGTGTTAGACGAGGTAGTAGTCGACATGATGATTTTGGCTGTTAAGCTAGCAGGCTCTGATTTCATAAAAAAGGCAATGTAAAAGATAGGTGAAGGCCGTATTTTACATTGCTTCAATCAATGATATTGTGCAGTTTTGAAGAAGGTAGACTAAGCTTATCAGTAGAAGTATTCTAATTTAAAAATACAAGTTGATTAAGCTAGATTTTATCTTAATTTTAAATACTATTTGGATACAAATTAATTTACATTTGAAACTATAACAGCTTAGTAATCTTGAGTAGTTGAATTCCGATAGACTTGCTGTGAGAGTTTGTTGGTTGAGGGAGCCTTAACAGGCTGACTTAGTGGTGTCTTAACAAAAAGATTCTTAAAAATAAGCAAAACATGTTCGAACTTGTAACTAGTTTTCAAATATCTATTTTCTTTTCAGCCACAATTTTGTTTGTTGAAACTTGAATCAACACTTGGAAGGTTCTGACGATACGTTTAGCATGTGGAGACAGTATTTTTTTTTTCTCAGATGGTAGGGCAGGGCGAGTATGTAATAGCTCAGTTGATTCATTCATCGAACCATGAACTTTCGTAATAGGAATTCTCAAATCATATATTTATTATTTTCTCGTCGAATAGGGAGAGCAATTGCAATCTTAAAATTAAAGTTGTTATATCCTTTCGTTATTTAATCAGCAAGGGTGATTTTCTTAAAAAGATAAGCATTGAAAGATGATTGGATAACTTTCATCTTTACACTGCTCGCCTAAAATCTCAGATCAAATAAAACTTTTATCAAGGCCTGTATAAGAAGACAACGTCAACACTTACGAGTCATTAAAATTCTTTTATTCTCTCTTTGCTCTTTACCTATAACCTTTTTACTAACTTAAGCATCAAAATATCCTCGGAGTCTAACTCTGAACCTCTCTCATCTTTACTATTTTGTAGATTTTCTCGCAACATCTCCATTGTTAAATCAACAAAAGTTAATCCTTTGAAATATTGATTCCGGAACGAAGCTCTAATGGCAAAAGACACCTCCTTTAATTTAGATTCATTGTCTACGTTTCGGTTTTCATGGTTGAGAATTTCCTAACAGTTTCAGTCTAATGCTTGATCCAGGAATTTAACTACAGAAAAGTACATCCTCCTAACCACATATGATGGATATAAATAAATATTGTACTAGTAATTAAGGGTCTCTTGCCCTTATCAAAGGTTATGTTCCCCTGGACCACAAGTTTTTAACTTCATCCTTCACGTCAATGGCATCCTTGAAAAATATCTCTTGGTATTGCCTATTGTTACATAAAATCCCGAACCATGTTGATTTGGCAGATGAAAAACATGAAACCTGTATGAAGTATGTACATCTGATGTAAATATTATTAAACTGCACGTGCTTAATTTGTTATAAAATATTATTAATCTTATCTTTTTCGTTGTTTTTTCTTTTAAAAAAAATATGAGTAAGAATTTCTCATTTTCGTGAGACACGGTCCAAATCCTTGATTTTTTTTCCCCTTCAACAGACCTACCATGTCAATAGTATAGATTTTCCGATCATTTCACTTTTATTTTTTCAGTTTAATTACTTGCAAAATATATACCTTAAAGCTGCTTTACGCAGTAATCATTATGAATCTGAAACCATTTGAAAGTTTTGTTTTAACCTTTCCTTGCACTTGGTAATAGATGATCTTGTGGTTTAAGTTAGACCCCTTTTTTTTATTGTTTTAAACTAATTTCATGGTTATAATAATCTTCTAAGAAGCTTCTTTGATAAATAAATTATGGGTATTACTAAGTTTCAAAAACTGAGTTCAGTCAGAATACTTGACCAAAAAGTAAGCTGGTTCACATTGGATCGAGATATTGTTCATGTTCCATGGTAAACCCAAAGCCTGTCGAAATCAATATAGCAAGGACCGTGGGATTCTGAATTAATGCTTGGGGGATTGCTGATCAGTTCGAGTTTATTTCCTTGACTTGTAATTTCATCTCTTTAGACTGTGAGGGTTTCTTTCTTCGGATAAGTCTGCTTCAAAGGGGCCCTAATTAACCAAATTTATTGTGCTGCATGCATTATTTAAGCCTATCTGCAACAAGTTTTTGAATGGAAGCTAGCTCGGATTATAATATTTACTAGATTGCCAAAGGAAGGGTGGGAAAATATATATAAAATTATTATACAAAATTTATCTAAACCTCTACGAAACTACATACGACTTTGAATACCGCGTATAAATATGAAAATTGTAATGTCAATGACTAGCAAACAGACAAAGCTTGACACTTTTGACTACACATGACTATGAGTCTATGAGGATTGCCGCTTGAAGTTGACTTGTTTTACCCCCGTCTTTCTCTTCACCCACCATCTGCTGTCGGTGATAAATTATGTAGCCCTCAGTGGATACCAACATATCGGTTAGGCAATTGTGTTATTTGTGTTTGTACGTGTATTTTATATTATAATTATATTTAAAATATTATATATTTATATAAATTTTTATAAATTAATAATAATTAGTATTACATATATTTTGCTCGTTCGTTCATTCTTTTTTTTTTATGCAATGCATGAGGTCTATCAATACGTAACATTGTGTAAATCCACAATGAAAAGAAAGAGGTAGAAGCAAGGTAAAAAAAAACAAATTTGAAATTTGAAAAATTATTAATAATGAAGTTTTGTAGATTTTTTTGTCCGATCGAGCATTAATAAAATTGATAAATAGTCGAGTAATTTCTTGTAAGATATTAAATTTTTTATTTTAATACTTAAATTCTTTGGAATAATTTTAAATTTAAAAATATTAATAAATTACACTAAAATAATTGATTCAATAATTGATATATATATATATATATTTTTTTTTTCTTGCAAATAATTAATAGTTCGATTTGATCTCCTTCCCAATCAAAAATTTTTATTCAGAATAAAGTGGCAACGATAGCCAGCTGCGAACCAGTTGAAAAGGTCTGCATGGGGTTCAAATTACTTTGAAGAAATTATTAAAAAAAAAAAAAAAAGAAGGGAAACTAAGAAAATAGACAAAGGATCATTAATTAAGAAAGCTGGGGGTTGTGGGGGGGGGTGTTCGGTCATATAAGCCTTATAATTGGTTGATGTTTGGAATAGAAGAGGGAGCAAGCCATGTGTAGCACATGCTGCTTTGTGCCTTTGGTTTAAACATTTTGCTTCAATGAAACTCTAATAATGAAAGAGGCATATTTCCCATAAAGGGCAAATCACCTCTTTGAGGAGCATGTGATGTTTGTTGTAAACTATTCAATGATATGGTTGAAGATTGTTTCCACCATTTTTTTTCATTTTTCCTTGTTTTATTTATTGATTTATTTTTTGTATAGAGTTGATTGTAATCTAAGATAATCAAAAGATTTGTCGATGTTGAGAGTCAAATCTTAAATTTACTAGATGTTACATTTTAAGATTGATTACATGAGTTATTTAGACTAAACCCTAGATTTTTCCTTCTCTCCTATTCATTCTTGTTTAACATAATCCTCTCCATATTTCTTCTTCTTTTTCTAATTTTGGTTTGCTAGAGACCTTAGAGAAAATTAAAACTTAATCAAAGCTATTCTTGGCTATATTACTTTGCTAACCAAAACCAATTAACATAAAACCATCAGCACCCTAATTTTAAGGTTTTCATTAGCTAACTTATGAATTTTTTTTTTTTTTTAACTAGGGAAAACCTCACTTTGCAAGTAAATGTTAAGAAATCTTGAGTATTATTCTTGACAAGTTTTAAATTCACAATGAAATCAAACTGTCCCTTTGGAATTTTATCTTTGAGGTATAAGGTGATATATAATTAGAGTATCATCAACTAATCGATAAACTATTTTCAAATTAAAGCAATGATATTGATAAATTTATTTTGAAAGTGATTATTTTGTACTCTACATTTGAAATTATTGATGAGAGAGAGTGAAGATATGTCTTGATGAATAAAATGTAGCCAAGGAATCATAAGTTGAGCTAAATATTGCTATACAGGATCATCAATAAGTTGATTTCATATATACTCTGGATTTGGAGAAAGGGCAAAGAGGGGAAAAAGAAGGGTTTGTTGGATACTTTGGAGATGGAGAAAAAAATGAAATTGATCAAAACTTAGGAAGTGTTTGTTTGCTTGGATCCATCATTGGCCATATGACAAGCTATGATTTTTTCATTAAATACTATGTTACATATGAAAAAGGAGATATCATTATTGAAGATAGTGGATCAAAATCTATAGTGAAATTAGAAGTGATTTTTCCTTTTTTTTAAAAAAAAATCTAAATAACAAAGAAACCTCTCTTAGGTCATATCTTTTTGATTAGATTTATTTATGATTCAGATTAAGTTACGTACGAGATGAAAAAATTTGTAATCCGAACAGATTCAATACGATTCGAATTAATACTTAATTAATAAAATATATTTTTTATAAATTTAATTGTAAAATATATAAATGTTAATATATTTTAAATAATAAAATAAAAATTTGTAACAAATCACATTAAATTTAAATTAAATTAAAAAAAATTTATTAATTAAATCTGACTTAGATCTATAAGACCACCAATGAAGAACTCTATTTGTGACAGAATCACAAGTTAGATAAGGAAAGAGACCAGGGCAAAATGTGACGCTTTTTACCAATTTCTTGTTTCCATGTCCCTCTCTCTTTATTAAGACTATTAAGACATTTCCACCGATGGGACCCAACTTTTCTCCCTTTGATAACTATGTCTTGCTTAGGTGGCACCTTAGGGCCCACCCATTGCAGCTACGTGGCATCTTTCATTTTGTTTATCCCAGCTTTCAATTAATTTTGACTTAAATTTCGGGTAATTGAATTAGCTCGATTCATTGTCTCTGAGGCAGAGATAGACACCGTAGGCAGCTGCATTAAATGTTCCACGGAAAATGTGGATCAAATTAGAGAAAAAAAACACTATCAGGTGAGATTTTCTTCTCTTTTATTATTAATATATCAGTAATTATAAATTGGTAATCTCGAAAAGGTAGTTTGGTTTGATTTCTTTTTCATCTTTATTTGCAAGATGAATAAAATAAGTAATTTATAAGAATAAAAAATTATTTATTTAAAGTACTATCATATACAAAATTTATTAATGATTTATAGAATTTTTTTTATAATGAATTTTGTCGATGGTTATTCAAAAAACAAAATTTAAAATTGTTGTATATAATAATAATAATAATTTTTATGAAATACATTAACAATGATGAATAACAACCATTGTATTTAATATAATTATCATAAGTAATATTAATTAAATCGAAAGGGTAATCTAACTACAGTATTAAAAAAAACCCTTTTTTGATAAAGGGATAGGTTAAGATAGTGTTAAAGGAAAAAAACGTAATTAAAGAAAAAATTTTTAAAAAAATTTTAAAAAATAATATATTAAAAATAATAATTAAATAATTTTTAATCAATATCCATTTAACAAAACCTTACATTAAACTGATGATACCAAAAAAATCAATGTCACTTGAAAAAA
>JBBYHK010270073.1:0-23634 GCA_038382065.1 Adansonia grandidieri | reverse complement strand
TGACAATTAGAAAAGGCATAAGTCAGTGACAATAAAAGATAAAACAAATAAAAATAACAAATAAAAAAATGGAAAAAAAGACGAATCATAGAAATTGCCTTAAAAATTAGTGTTAAATGCTTAAGGGCAAACACAGCAACTATATGTATCATAACATGATAAATGCTCACGGATAGCATAACGGCATGCTCGAATAGAGTTTTAACCTTATCGAGGTGATGCGATACCTTTTAGGGACAAAACTAAATGGCTCAACGATGATGTTTGTTCATCACCATCCTATGGTAAGTATGCATTGAGCCATCATTCAGACAGCGTAATGACTTATTTGAATTAGACATGACTCTTTTTAGGGTGATATAAGGTTATGTAAGTGACAGCATTTGCTTGTCACTACTTACTTATTGATGAGGCTGAGCCATAGATTAAATAACATAATGGCATGTTTTAGCAAAGAAATAAGAAGCGAGATGTCTCTTAAGGCATGAAATGACAAATGTGAGTTACAATGTTCATTCATCATTGCCTACATAACTACGGTACATACAAGTAAAAGTAAAAACTGTTTCCCTAAGTTTTTCATTTTTTGGGTTATTTTAGTATTATTTCAGTATGGTTTGAAATGGTTCGTAGGGTTCACTATATGAGGTTTGAGTTGACATCTAAATTAATATTCGAATCACTCCTTCATTTGGTAAGGATAGTCGAGGCACCCCTATCTTAGGCGTATCATAGACTTGGTAGAATGGGTTTGATCTGATGGATGTATTTCCATATGAAAATGTGAAGGATTACTCATGAGTCATAGGCAATGTACATCTTAGAAGTTTTTGCTATGCTTGTACAGAAGGTTACTCACAAAGACGGACAGCTGATTTCCTCCTAATATATGGGACCCTAATCTCTTATCATTAAGTTTAGTGAGAGCCTAATGAAAATATGCACAATATGTGTTGAGGAAACAATCAAACCTTTTTTTTATTTATGCCCTTATTGCCATTTATTTAATTGATGAACAATTATTTGAGAACAAGATAGCCCCTAGCAATAATAATACAACAATTATGACTAATAAAAATTAGAAGATACAAATAGAAGAGGATTGTAGTTTAATATTGATCGAAAACTATAGAAACTGAGAATCAGGTAAAACACGACTAGTTGTAGGCCTAACTCTCAAAATTGGTCCCTTATGGAGTTGTCAAGCTATCACAACGTGGCCTCTGGAAATCTTAATTGAGTGAGAATAGCATATGACTTAAATATATAAGGAAATTGATAAAATTCTCAATGAGGAAATGTCCTCTTAACTGAGACTCAACCTTTATAAGACAGGAGAGGACCGTTGGAAAATCACTTATCCAACCAATCTTAGATGGACACCATGAATAAGCCAACACTTGGAGTCACAACCGAACACTTAAACTAGGCATGATCAGATGCTTATTGAAATTGACAGTCTGAGTTACAAAACTTAGGATGTTGATTCCAAAGTCTACTCATTGGTTAGGTTTTAAAGTTGGTTAAACTCAAAAGAGTACTAAGATCCCTACGATGCCCGAAATCAGTACCTTCGAGCTATGTCTTGCATTAAATTGGGTTTTCTTGATTTTAACTTGTTATTATTTAGATTTAATCCTCTTTTATGCATGAACTTTTATAACGTGATAAATTTGCATTTTCACAAAAATTTGGATCTCATATGCACCCTAAAGCGGTGGGGAAAATAGAGATTTTTGACCAAAAAATAATCTCTGGATATTTCGTGTCAAGCATTAGTGAGATATCAACATGAAATATTGCCTTGTGATTTATGAAAACAAATTGGAAATATATGTGTGAAAATAGACACCGTAAAGAGATATATTAAGGCCTAGGTAAAATAATATAATATTGCATAAGATAAATCACATGGAAAAGGGAAAAGAAAAGGGTTGGTTGGATTGTATCTCATATTTGTCATCATTTATCTAAAAATAACCTAATTGACAATCTTTGAGATGCATTTGGATTCATAGGTTAACTAAGCCATGAAAAATAAGTTTGAATTTTGATGAATGATTCAGATAAATCTGAGAGAGAGAAATTTTGATTCTGAGTGAAATTTTGAAAAATGAGGTTGTTGTATCCCATCAGAAACTAAGGTTGGAGTATCCTCGTAGATGAAAATTTTGGTAATTGTTGGAGAGACAGGATTAAAAGGGTTAAATTGACAAAGGTTCGATAATTTCTTGGCAAAATGACATTTTTGACAATTTCTGACAAAATTGACAATTTTTATTTAAAAACAGGGAGATTCATAAAATAAGAATGGTAAAATTTGAAAAGTGCTCATGCCTTGATTCAAGCTTAAGGGGGTTGGAACACATTTTTTTGACTCGACAAGGTTGATTAAACTCATTTGTAAGCATTCGAGTGTCTTGAAGTGGCATTTTCAAAAAAAAATCAATTAATTTTGATAAATACTAAAATAGGGGATAGCATTATCCTATCCTTTTTTCTATTTTATTTTGAGCTGGTCTAAAGGTTTTAGAGGTCAATTAAGGTACCATTAGAAAAGTGACCCAATGAGAATTAATATAAAAATATTTTAAAAATCTTAGAAAATTATCTTCCAAGAGGAAATAATTTTTGAATTTGAGTCAAGTTCAATGCTGACAGCACATGCAGGGGAAAGGTTATAGTGAACTTTTTAAAATCATATCTAACTCATTCAAAATTGTTAAATCACAAAAGATACCTTTCAAAAAAGGAAATTTCATAAATGTTTTAGGAAAAGTATTTTAGAAACCTAGAAAAATCATTCACTACACTAAAATGGCCTAAATAGAGTGTAAATTGCTGATTTTAAGGGTTTAAGACAGTAAAGGTTTAAAAAATCGTAACTCCCTAATCTAGATAGATCCAAGGGCAAACAAGATACTGTGGAAAGGTAATTCGATGCCTTATGAGAGAAAAATATAAAAAAAAATCCATAAAAAAGTTATAGGTTTAAAAATAATTTTTCTATTTGTGGTACATTGCTATCATTTAGGGGACATTTCAATTTTTGGGTTTCCGAGAGCTAGACTCGGGTTATAGACATCCAAATGTATATGACTGAATGGGTTAGTGATAATGGCTCCATAAGCTCATTTGCCTAATCTCGAAGTAGTTTGGGATGATGAAATAGCCCACTAACCATGTCACAAGCAAAAGACACAAGACCAAGGCATAAGCAATTTAAGAAAAATGTAAGGAGCCATTTTTGTTTTCAAAATTAGAACATCCCGTCATTTTATCCTCCAATCAAAATATTAAGAGCTTGATTTTTCCCATGATTGGAAGACCAATTGACTAAAAACATTAAGTTCATATTAGTCTTCATTTGTTAAAGCAAACATTGACTTTACTTGGGGAGGTTTGAAAATAACACACATTTTTTACAACAAAAACAAGACATCAAGCAAACCTTATTGATTATGTAAAACATTCAAACATGACATCAAATAATAAAAACAATACATCATTTTTATTAAAGAAATAATGGATGATGAATGAACTTACAAGAATATATTTATTGATGCATAAAACATGATATGAGCATAGAAGAAAGTGTTTTCATGACATGTAACACATGCTGGATATTTCATTGCAGCATAAAGACATGATTTTTAGGCAAAATAAATGCATGGATACATGAATATGTTTATGGAGGCTTAAAACATGATATGAGCATAAAAAAAGATATTATAATAATATGAATATATATTGGAAAATTCATAATAGTATAAAGACATGATTTTTATGTATGAATATATGACAAAAACACAAATTCATAAACAAGACATCAAAGAAAATTCATGGTACCTATAAATGGTCAAGGTTGCATGAAAATGGTCACTAACATGATGAAAAGGGCAGCAAACATAAAGGGATAAGTTGCAAAAATATACCAATAAAAGTTATGGCAGCTTTTCCTCTTAAAAATGAGCTTTTTCCTAACAAAGATGTTGTTTTTCTAGCTTTTACTTGCTATGAGTTAGTAAGAAGAAAAGCAAGCAAAAATAGCTTAAAATGGTGTTTTAGAGGTTTTTTTAGGGGTGGAGTAGAGAACTATGAGATAAGAATGTTTTGATGTTAATTGTGGCTAGTGACAATGTTGAGAGACTATGAAAATTAAGTTTGTGTAAGTATGTTCAGCTAAGCCAAAGTTGACATATATAGCCATGTGAATAGTGAAGACAAAATACAAAAGACAAAGGGCATTTTGGAGCTTTAGTGAATGTACCTCATATGAAAACAAGATACCATGTTTAGCTGCCATTTAATTCTATTGGTTTGCTCAGCAAAAATAGTGGATCAAGGCCACTTTATGCAGCTGAGCTATGAGAAGGTACCAAAGTTCCCTTTAACAAATTTCATTAAGTCATGAAAATGTGGCCTGGTATGAATTTGGATGATTTTTGGTGCCAAAATTGTGATCAAATTTGGGCTTTAATGCGGTGGTGAAAAGAGGTGAAATGCCATGAACAAGACAATATTTCCTTGATACATCTGTCATAGCATGTTCTGGATACAAATCCTAACTAACTCGACTCAAAAAGGCGGGTGTACCCTTTATTCCTATATATATATAAATATTGTACCTTTTTTATTTTTAAAGGGCCAAATTCTTATTATTATTATCTTTCTTGTTTTTTGTGTTTGGGGACTAAGTTGCTAAGATGAATCGCTCACTAGACTTAACTTTAAATAATCGTTATAAAATGACCATTTATTTTGTAGTTGCCGCCAATCTATTTTGGCTAGATGAGATTGGTCACCTATCGAAGTTTATATTTCTAAGGCTACAAAACCCTTAAAAACAAACTGCTAGATTTGCGAAAATACTAGAGATCACATAAAAAGGTCTGAGAGTTAGTTACAATTATAAATAAGGATCAACCTTCTCGTGATGCTCAAAAATCGATACCCATTAATTATGTGATAACATAAATTTTGATTTTTATTCAGTTTCAATATTCGATTTTTAATTATAATTCCCACGTATCAAAATTTTCATAAAATAAATTTATTTTCTATATAAGGATTTTTAATATTTTTGCAAATCAAAATATCTTTTGCACCTTTTGGAGAACCAAAAGAACATGAAGTGTTTTGATCATTCTCTTTCACACCCTGCTAAATCCAGTGGAATACGAAAGGTTTAAAAATCAAAATATCTTTTTTATCCTGCTAGATAATCGAAAGAATACAAAAAGTTTTATTTTTCTAAAATTTATGGAAAATCCTGATTTTCACTTTGAGGTTGTTAAAATAATCTATAGAATCCCTCTCTTATTCTAGTAGAAACTCTAGGCATTATTCTAACTTTGAGATATTGCCTTAATTTTCTTTAAAAAAAAATATTAATAGGGTATTCTAAGACCCAAAAATGGTATTAACATGACAAACCTATCCCTATTTTGTATTTTTAACATGAAAGTATCTTGGTAACCACATAAGACTTGGTTCTAATACAAAATTACGAAAATAGCTTTCAAGTATACCTTCGACATAAAAGTACCTCGATACCCTAAAAGACTCAAAAATGATCACGAAAGGGTGACCCTATCCTAAATATACACCTTTTCTATAAAAGCATCCTGGTGACTATATCAAACTCAGTTTTAGAAAAATTACCAAAATACCCTTAGAGTATACCTTTGACATGAAAGTATCATTGTAATCCTAAGGACTCTAAAAAGATTATAAAAGGGTGAACCTATCCTACATTTACACCTTTGGCATAAAAGCATCCCGGTGACTACTTAGGACTATGTTCTAATAAAAATTACCCAAATGCCCTTAGAGTATACCTTCGACGTGTAAGTATCATGGTAATCTTTAGGACACTAAAATGAAAAAAAATAATCATTTCACTCTAAATAGGGAAATTAAAATATCATAGATGACTTAAAATGGAAAATTAAAATTAATCCTTTAAACTTTTCAAAATTGCATTTCGTACCCTAACAAAAAACTAAAAGAATACGAAAAGTTTTAATATGTTCTACATCCTTATGGAAAACTAGAGGAATGTTAGAAATATTCCAAAATTACCAAAATACCCTAAATGGAAGGTTTTTCTTAATGAATTTAAAACTTTTCCATTTTTTTCAATTTAGTCCTTACATAATGTAAAATCATAAATAATTATCAAACACATCACAAAAAATCACTATAAAAATTAGGCTAAGCATCAATGGCCTTGAAACAAATTTTTTATAATTTTACAAATTAGTCCTTAGGCTTTTAAAAATTACAAAAAAACCCCTAAAATCTAAAAATGCATAAAACATATTTAGGATTGCATTAAACACTTCTTTAAAGGGACATGATGCTTTCAGCCAATCAAGGCCCTTTAAAAGTTTCGCTACTTTACAATTTAGTGTTTATACGTATAATAATTAGAAAATAACAGTAAAATCACCAAAATTTCAGTAAATCATGCTCATATACATAAAATCAAGTTTGGAATACCTTTCAAAGGCTTGTAAGAATTTTGAACAATTATTTTTCCCTACAAGTTCTAAATAATCACAAAATAATCAAAATCATCATAAAAATAATAAATAAATTAAATAAAATTCACTATAAGTTTTGGCCATCATTTATTATTAACAAAGGAAAATAATTTTTTCTCAACATACAACATGAGTAACAACAAATTTACACATAACCAAGCTTAGATGCAAAAAATAGAATCATAAAAACAAATATGTGAACATATTTTCCAACATATTAATTGAAAAATACCAAGAAAAATATCATAGAACATAACATAAGAAAGATATATCATTATTGCAAACAAATACAAATTATCAAGATTAAAACTAAAGCAAATCTAGTAAAAATCAAATATATCAAGAAAATCGAGATACTTGAATCATGGTTTTCATGCCTAGTCTTTCAACATGGAATAAAATCCATGAGCTCAAACAATCATAAAACTCATTAAAAAGAAAAATCAGAGATGAAACTAACAACAATGAAGGATTTTAGAAGAAAACTACCTTTAAAACCTTAGAAACTTGAAACAATTGATGTTTAGTGTTTTTTCCATGCAATATCACCAAACCTTCATTTTAAAACAACTTCCTTTATTTATTGGGGAAGGATTCGGTCAAGAGCTGAAGTAAAAAGCCTTTGGCCAAACATGTTCTAGCATTTTCCATATTTATTTATTTATTATATTTGTAATTATTATTTTTTATTTGATTTGATTTACAAAATTGAAAGCTAACAATCTCCCATTTTTTAATATGACAAAAGATACATTTGCCTGTAAGAACTCCCCCTAAAAGATTTAAAATTTTTTAATAAAAATTCCCCCTTAATAAAATAATTATTTAAAATTTTAAAAGTTTTATAAAATAATTTTGTAAAACTTTACAACAACAAGCAAGGTGATTTTTGTCAATAATTCATAAACTGTTACGCACAATATCTTACACAAGTCATCCCATGTAAATAAGATATAAAGATTATAAGCTCATAAGAAATTCCCCCTAAATTTGCTTTCATATATATTCATAAAAACAAAGCAAGAAAATTTATCTCTAAAATTTTCCACCTTTTTGGTCATATAAAAAAGGAAGATCAATTTTAAGCTAGGGCTATTAACTCAAACAAAAGTTTGTTTAAGTATGCAAGACATTTAGCAATGAAGTTTATCTATACCAATTCTTAACAAAAATAGTCACTGAAGTTCATTCAAAAGTTCAAACATTTGAGAGTTTAAATATTTCAAATATTCATTTGTAAGTGTTTAAGCACGCAATTTCAAGATTACAATCAATAAAGAACATATGTCAATTGTCACTAAAAGAAATATCAATTGTTG
Organism: Adansonia grandidieri; assembly: GCA_038382065.1. Taxonomy (NCBI): domain Eukaryota; kingdom Viridiplantae; phylum Streptophyta; class Magnoliopsida; order Malvales; family Malvaceae; genus Adansonia; species Adansonia grandidieri. The sequence continues at coordinate 15,767 of JBBYHK010270073.1, read as the reverse complement.
TTTTTATGCATTATTGACACTTATTGTGGATTTTATAGTTTATATGCATCCTACTCATAATCAAACAATGAGCCATGTGGAAGGTTAAAAAATATTTTTTAAGAAAAGCGTAGCAAACTTCCATAAGTTAGAAAATCACATGCTTAGTTAGGATATTTTTTAATAAAACCAATTGAGCAATTTAATTTAATGAATGAACATGCTTAAAGAGTGTTAAGTATAAGCATTTTGAACTTTGAGCTAAGTCAATTTAAATCAAGAAATATCAAATTATTGAACACATAGACTCGTTTAAGGATTCAAACAAAGCAAGCATAAAATCATGCATGACATACAAAAATGCTAATTGTTAATTAACTCATGTATGTCACTAAACTTGATGACAAAAGATAAAAGCATAAGTTTAGTAATTACCTCAATTTTTCCTAAGCTTTATTGATATGCTAATTTGATATGATTTTAAGTGTTTGAGCAATATTTGATGTTCTAGGCTTGATTTTGATGAGGTTGGCATGCTTTGTTTGCTTGTAATTTAATATGTAAGTCTCCAATGTACCTTTGCATAAAATTAAGGAAAACCTTGATGAAAGATAGGTAGTAATAGTACCAAGATACCAATTGTTATATATAAAAAGATATATGAGCACTAATCGTAAGCATCTAAATTCAATCATGCATTTGATCTGTGAAAAGTTCATCAATTTATCAAATATTATATATAAGTAGGTGATGAGTCAAGAAATAAAGTCAATATGATTAAGAGTTGATAAAATTAAAGCATATGAAGCAAAATCCCACTAAAGCAATAAAAAGTAAAATTCTAGATTAGAAAAAAAATAAAATGGCCAAAATGGTCTGTGTGCATCGAAACATGATGAAGAAAGTACCAATACATGTTGAAAATTCTTAAGTTTTTCCAAAACTTAGGTAAAGTATACATATGACATTTTTCTCAAAAATTGCTTAGAAAATCATGTAAGTTTTCATTCCAAAACCTATAATTTTGATTTGGCAATTTTATATATGATTACATGAATATGACATGTATATAGTCATTAAAACATGACATGACATGAATACATTTTCAAAATCTATATATTGTGAATTATTAACCAATCAAAATTGATAAAAATAAAAAATACCTTAAACACAATTATGATGCAATAAAATACATGAATATACGAATTGTCAAGTTTACTATAATTTGAAGTTATAATGCAAACTTTTGATCTTTGAACAAAAAACCTGCTTAAACAGGCAAAAGTTTGAATAAAAACATTTTTTTAAAGCAAAGTTTGAGAGAATTTGGCATATTGGCATGTAAAACATTCAAGTTCAAGCAATATTCAACCTTAATGCATTGAATTATGATATTTTTCATTCATAAATGTTATTTAAGCGATAAAACATGAATAAATAGCATGATCTCCTACCTTGTATTAGTAAAACTAGCCATATAGCATTCAAAAGGCAAGAGGATCTGCTACTACATGTTCACGGCATCAAACTTAAACAAGTTAGCTCATTCATACACAATGTGATAGCATAGATCAATCAAAGCTTAATATGTTCATGATTTTGACTTTTGTTACTTTAAAATATCATTTTCCTAATAATTAGGTCCTGAAAAATATAAAAAATAATCAATTTAAACTTGTAAACAAGTTTCAAATGATAGAACAAAGTTGTTCAAGTGATTATTTGGCCTTAGAATCACAAAATGAAAAAGGCAACTATTAAAAGTCATATTTTGTTGGAAATTTAACTAAAATGGGCAAAATATTAGAAATGCATTTTAAAGCTCTTTGAACCATTTAGAGAAGTTTCATATCATAAATCAAATTTGTTCAAATGATTTCTATGCCCACAATATCACAAAAATAAATTTGTTCTTTTAAGCTCTAAAATCTTCCAAAACTTGCATTAAACACATAAGGAATTAAAATATTGTAGATTTGACAAATGTTTACACATTAAAGCTTTATTTATGCAAAAATGATTTTTAAATAAAAAATTAAAATTTTAAAATAATTAAATCATTAAACTTTGATGCTCCTTCTAAAGAAGTGATATTTTATAACTTTATCATGCAAGTAAACATTAAAATTACTTAAAAGATGAAATCATTAAACTTTTCATGCTTGAATTCATGCTCTAATGTAACATCATTTCACAAATCATTGAGACATAGCATTATTAAGCACTTATTTATCAAATCATATTCAACCAAGCATATAAACAATAAACATGTGTATTAATTAAAAAAACATTGTGCATAAAAAACATAAAAAATATATATTAATAAAAATCAAACAAACATAAAACATGGAGAGGCAATCATAATATTTAATCAATAAGCTTAAGGTTTAGAGGTTACCCATCATCTTTTTTTTTTGTATCTAGAGCATTCAATTGAATTGCTTGTTCCTCATTCTCGACCACACCTACAAGAGACAATCCTTTGGACTTTGGAACCAAAATTATTTTGGTCCTTAAATGTTAGTCGCAAGATCTCTTGTACCTTTAGGAACCCATACTTATCTAACTTTATATTATGTTCTTTTTTTTTGTGGGACAAGTTTGTGTAGTATAACCATGAAAATTACAATTAAAAAGATTCTTTAAAAACAATTTATTTTTCATTTTTCAAGCTTCAAGTTCTTTTTTCCAAAATATTTTTTTTCTAGAACTTATTTTGGCTTTCAAATTCTTTCTTAGTCTCCAGCAAGAAATTATTTTTCAACTTTCAATTTTAAAATCATTTTCTTGTATTTGAAATTCATTTCCCAAACTCTACTACTAATTCATCAGAAGAATGATACAATTTATTAAAAGTGTATGAATTAGAATTGTAAAAGTTAGAGGTTATTATAGGCTATTAAAATCCATGAAGCAAAGTTTAGGCATTTGATAATTATTGGAGTCATCATCATCGAAAGTATAATTATCATATTTAACATGGCTACCATTACTCTATTCTTGGCCTTTTCTTTCTTCTTTAAAGGACAATCATATTTGACATGGCATTTTTCTTCTTCTTCAAAGGACAATTATATTTGACATGGCTTGATTTTTTGCATGAATAGTACACCACTTTGTCAATCTTGCCTTTTTGAGATAGACTGCCTTTGTTTATCTTTATGAAATTTATGAATTTTTTTGGTAAAAATGACTATCTCTTCATTTTCACAGTCTTTTTCATCATCATTCTCCTCTTCCTTATTGATGAGGGACTGTAATGTAACTATAACCTTTGTTGGTTGCTCTTGTCCATAATTCATCATCTCTTATAGGAGAACAGAACCCATGAGCTTATTTGAAGCAAATTAATTAAGGCTCTTTTCTCCATTGTAGTCACTCTAGCTTCCTAAGTCTTTGAAAGGCTATTCAAAAATTTCTTAACCATCTCTTTATTTGGATAAATCTTCCTCAACCACCTTAAGCCATTGATAACATTCGTAAACCAATTGGAATTTCTTTCATGCTTTCATCAGGCTTCATCTTAAATGATTCATAATTGAGGGTAAGCATAGTAATCTTGGATTCCTTGACTTGATTTATCTCTTTAGGTTTGATTGACAACTTGTCCTATATTTGTTTGGCACTATCCCATAGAGATATTCTATTATACTTATTTGGCCCTATTGCATAAAAGAGAGTGTGCATGGCCTTGGCTTTGAGTTAAGTTATTTTAGTATATCTCTTATCTTATTCATTTTCCTTTTTAGGGACTATTTCATCTCTAACCATCTTTATTAGGATGAGTGAATTTTTCATGATTATCCTCTAAACTTGATAATAATTGGCTTAGACAAATAGCCTCATCCATTTTTCACCAAATACAATTTTCACCTTTAAAGAGAGGAAGCTTAACAATTAAGCGTCTCTTATGTCCCATAACCATAAAATCACCACTTTACATTTTCCTTGGTTTTTTGCTAAGATCTTTGTTTAAGGCAGTTAAACTTACAAACTAAAGAACAAGGTTCTAATATCGATTATTAGACCTTATGGTGAATGAAATCAAGAAGGGGTGAAGTGATTTGTCAAATTCTTTTACAAATTAAAGCTTTCGATAGGCAAATTAAGAAATTCAAATAAAGAACATGAAAGAGCAAGATAATAAATAATAAAACAAGTAAAGTGTAGATAAAGAAAAGCAAATAAAATTAATTCATAAGGTTCAGCCTTGATGTCTACATCCTCTCCATTGACCCTACTTGCTAAGGAATTCCAATTCACTATCTTAAATTGATATCAAGACTAAGGATTAACCTTTAAAACTCTATCTTTTAGGGCTAAGATAACAACCTTTCACCCCTATCTTTTATGGCTAAGATAGAACTCTGACTACTTTTAAAGGCTAAGTAAAACCCTATTTTGTTTTACAAAAATAAAAAGTGTAAACAAAGAAAACCCTTAATTTACAATGTTTAGGTACAAAGATGAAAAATTCTAGTGATAAAATTATAAAGGAATGTAATGAAATATAGGATAAATTAATCTTATACAAGATAAACTACTTGAAAGTGTGAAAGAGTTGTAAAATATGACTTTTATCTTTTTCTCTTCATGTCTCTTACTATTAGAGTGTTGGTGAAGCCTACTTATAGGTTTGAGATGAATTACAGTCGTTGGGAATTGATTGGGATGGTTTGGAGCCATTGGATGCTTTTAAAAAGCCTTCCATTCTTTCTTATGCTATGGTATCGATACATTTACCAAGTGTATCGATACATTATCTTTAAAGCCCTTAAAATATGACTATTGGAAAGCTAGCATCAATGTATTAAAGGGATGTATCGATACTTTTCATAGGGTATTGATATTTTTGGGCTTTCGAAGAACTTCAGTTGCTGCCAAGAACATGTATCTATACATGCAATAATTGTATGAATACTTTGCTTTGAAAAACCTTAAAAAGTGTTTTCCTTAGCTTTAAAAAGATTTTAACTTTATACATAAATATGCCTTAAGAATATCATTTTTTTAGAAAACTAAAGAGTTAAAAACATTTTAATATTTTCCTAAGTATTTTCAAATTAATTCAAGGAAAAATAATAAGTTCAAAATATTTACATACAAGCTAATTAAGCTTAAGTTTTCGTTATATCGAAACTGAGATCAATTCAAAGCTAATATAGCTAACAATTCTCGTTAACCATGTTTATAGATCAAGAGCAAGATCTAGCAACCCATCATGACCACCCAAATATTAAAAAGTCAACATGACCTCCTTGAAACCTTTCAATGACTAGCATATTAGTGTAATTCAGTCTTTTTACCCAATATCTAAGATTGTACATGAATATAGTACAATGTCTACTTGTGTTTCAATCTATAGTTCTTGCATCTTAAAGTTAACATTATGAATTTAGAGAAATAATTTCTCCTAAATTTATCATGCTTTAGCTAAAGACTTTAATCTCATTAACCATAGCCAAGAACAAATAAAATATATCTCTGATGTCAATAAGAGTGGTGAATTTTCTCTGTATCACTAATCCATCTTTGTATAATTCATGCCATATCCAAAATCACCCTACTTTAGGTATCCTTCCTCATGGGCCTATTCGAATGAAATCAAAGTATGATACTCCTTATATAAGATGACATGGTATCACTAGTCTTGAGGATTAGTTATATGACTAGCATGTGAAAACTTTTTTATAGACATTTGATTTACTAATACCAAATGGAGTTCTCGCACGAGCCATGTTCAAAACTTGTTTCCATGAATCAAGCACCCATATGCCATTATAAATATCTCTTATACCTTATAAGATCGATTGCCTTTTTCATAAGTAAGAAGACATTATATGTACTAGAATTTAAACCTCACCAATGCCTGTCTTACTAATATGATGACTAGGAACTATTTTAAGAACATGGCTTTGATGCATAAAGTTCTTATAATTATAACTCTTTATAATTCCTTTGCAAGGCCTTATATGTTTCATAAGCTTCATTTAATAAAAGGTTTCATGATTGTTAGTCATGCTATAAGCATGAAGGAAAAGCTTGTATCACTATAATGTAGAGATCGGCTTGAATTACTGATTGTATACCCCTAAGTACAATTTGATTGGCTTTAAAGCACATTAACTGACATATACGAGCATGTCATGTGTAAGCAATTTAAAATCTAACCTTAATGAGTTTCTTTTCAATTCAATTTGCATAAAGATGAATTAGTTGAGAGAGATATCTTTATAAGACCATAAGAAGATACTTATAAATAAATTAGAACTTTAGGTAACAACTCATTGTCATTAGTCAAGTTAAGAGAGTAAGAAAAATTCAAACAAAGTAATAAGGAAAATTGTAATCTTAGGTTTTTTATATTCATTGTTTGTTTGATTTTTTTATTTTATAAATTTTAATCATTTGTTTGAATAAGATCAGGTTGTTTTAATTTTATTTGTTAGCAAATTTAGTATAATTTTTTATAGGAAAATAGTCAACTCTTCATTATATTACTTGTCAATTATACATGCACTTGCATGGTAAATTCGACAACACTTTTTTTTTTAATCTATATAATATGAACACAAATAAAAAGTTGGATGATGTAAGTCAGTAGCATCTATATAATGAAAATTAGTCATGCATTTACTAGGCCATAAATGCATCCTTGTCTTTGAACCCTTTAATGCATATTTTCCAGCTTCTTAAAGATAGTACAAGTAAGATTCTTAGAATGATGACAATAAGTCTTTATTTTTTGGAGGATAACACCATTTTATATTTACTTTAGGCTTATCTTGGTTCATTGAGAATAGCAATTACATAGTTCAAAAACAATAATGTTCATTTTAGTTGCATTACCATAAATTTGACAAAAAAAATCAATAACTTTAGTAACTATTGTTTTGGTCAAAATTTAAATAGTAACTTAGAATAAGTTTTTCCTTTCACCATCCATTCATAATATATATGATGGGCTCATATTCGATATCTTTGGATTGGTTTCTGTTGCTCTTAGAAATATTAAAGAGTTCTTTTCTATAGCTAGAGTATGAATTATGCTTTCTAGAATAGATTAAGGATTAAAGAGCTATTAAAAATTCCAAAAATCTCAACTCTAAAAACTGTCATGTGCTATAGGGATAATCCTTTTCTCAACAGAATTGATCCTTCACAATTCAAAATAAGAAACTTTATCATTAAGCACCTTAGGATTGATCTTTACTTATGGGGGATCGATCATTTACTCTCTTAGAAAGTATAGCTTTTTTTTTGTTTCAAAGGGATCAACCATGCATATGTAAGGGATTGATCCCTACTAAAAATGCAGAAGGGATCATCCTCAAAGGTAAGAGATCAATCTTTTTTCAAGGCTTTGCAATAATTGGACAAATTTGACCTTTAAAAGGTCTTGACTTTTCAAAAGATTATTCATTCAAGAACATGTATATTTAAGGAAAATAAAGAGTATAACGTATTTGATCATCTTCCAAAAAATTTTTAATATAATTCAAAGAAAATATTGAATTGAAAATTTTGTATTTCAAAAAGATTTTCAAATGAATTAAGTTTAAGATTCTATTAGTCTTAAATTAGTCAAAGTTAATGCATTCCTCATCCCATGGAGACTTATAGTATTTATACTTATTCAAAAAAAAAAAAAAAACATCTTTTAAAATTTTTTCTAGCAAGCCTTCCATTCATCAAGTAACATCTTAAACAAACCTAAAATATCTCAAAGAGATCTTTCACTAAATCTTCTCTTTCAAGTCGATATTCCAGACATGCTCTCATTTAATTGCAAAAAATGTTAAAAGTGTAAAGAAAAAACTTAAAATTTTCAAGTATTCATCCATGTACTAAATTTAAAAGAATAATAGTATATCAAATGTAAAGTAATTATTGTTTCTAATCTATATAATATGAACACAACTAAAAGGTTGGGCGATGCAAATAGGTAACATGTATACAATGAAAAATAGTCATAGATTTATCATGCCATAAATGCATCCTTGTTTCTTAAATATAGAAGAAAAAATAAGATAACACACAATTTTACATGGTTTAGTCCTTTTGAACTACGTCTACTAACCCTAAAAAAGGTTACAAGCAATACCACTAACTAAAGTTGTAGCTTTTGCATGGATAAAGCTAGAAACCCATATCACTATCAACTTGTAACTTTTGTACAAATAAAGTTATAAATCATGCAACATACAACTAGCAGAAGAAAGCTATAAACCATCTTCTCACAATAAGATCTCACAGGGTTAATAGCTCTCTCATTCTTAATTCTAATGGTTAACACCTACACCATATAACAATTACTTGATCACTAAATTATTCACTAAGACTTCCTTCTTATTAAGAGCATTTACCTATTAAATAAACTTAACTACCAAGTAATCTATAACCAATAGAATTTATAAGAATCTAAAATGATTTCAAATTTGAATTTGAGTCAAATACCTAACAATTAAGGCTAAAAATGTCAAACTCAAGTGGTTTGAAAAGAGAAACAAAAGCAAGCATGGTAAATGCACTTAGGACAAAGAAAAGAAATCACTGTAAAAACAAATGATGAGAGAAGTAATGTAATTAAATGTTCATTTAGGAGAATAAGAAAAAGAGAAGGAAAAAATCTATATTCTTTTTTATAACAAAATCCTTAAAAATAAATAAATAAAAAAGGAAAAGATAATATATAATTTGCTAAATCTTAGAAAATGTAAATATATTTCTACAAACCTATAACAATTATAAACTAACGGAGTCATTTATATAAACTACAAATTTGTAGCTGTAAAAACAATTGAACAAATAATAATCAATATATTCAAAATTATGTTTAAAACACTTTTAATATTAAACATTAACTCCCAATTAAATGAAAAACAAAAAGAAATAAAATTAATAAGCTTTGTAACATCTATAAAAATTACAAGCCACAACTTCCATATAAGTAAAATAAATTATTAAATTGGAAAATAATGTTTATACTATATAAGTAATTAGTGTTAATTAGATATCTAAAATAAGCATTTAAAAATATTATTATGCCCTTATTTACTCTAGATAGAGCTAAAAATATACTACCTAATACAGTTACAAACTGATAAAGCCATTTTTATAAAATACAAATTTGTAACGGTAAAAACAATTAAGCCAATAATAATCAATATATTCAAAATCATGCTAAAGCACTTTTAATAGTAAACACTAATATATATATATATAACTCCCAATTAATAAGCTTTGTAACTTCTATAAATGAAAGACAATAAAAAGAAATACAATTAATAAGTTTTGTAACTTCTATAAAAATTAAAAGCAACAAAATATAACTTCCATATAAGTAAAATAAATTATTAGCTGGAATTAATGTTTATACCATATAAGTCATTAGTGTTAATTAACTATTTTGCCCCTATTTATGCAAGATAGAAGCTAACAATAAGAAGAAATATAATTAATGAGCTTTGAAACGTCTATAAAATTAAAAGCCACAAAACAATGTTTCTACCATATTAGTAAAATAAATTATTAAATTAGAAAATAATGCTTATACCATATAAGTAATTAGTGTTAATTAGATATTTAGATAATAAAATAAGCATTTAAAATATTATTATGCTCTTGCCTGCTCAAGATAGAGCCAAAAATATAATACCTAATACAGTTACAAACTATGGAGCTATTTATATAAAAAACAAATTTGCAACAGTAAAAACAATTAAACCAATAATAGTCATTACATTCAAAATCATGTTGAAGCACTTTTAATGATAAACAATAATTTATTTATAACTCCCAATTAATAAGCATTGTAACTTTTATAGAAATTAAAAAGCCACAAAATGTAACTTCCATATAAGTAAAATAAATTAGAAAATTAGAAAATAATGTTTATACCATATAAGTAGTGGTAATTAGATATTTAGAAAATAGAATAAACATTTAAAAGACTATTTTGCCGCTATTTATTCAAGATAGCATCTAGCATATGAAGAAATATAATTAATAAGCTTTATAACATCTACAAAAATTAAAAGCCACAAAATATAACTTTCATTTAAGTAAAATAAATTATTAAATTGGAAAATAAGGTTTATACCATATGAATAATTAGTGTTAATTAGATATATATAGATAATGAAATAAGCATTTAAAAAACTATTATGGCCCTAATTCAAGATAGAAGCTAGAATTATATAATGTACTGATTTTTCAAGCTTCTTAGGAAAAGTACAAGATTCTTAGAGTGCCGACAATAAAGCTTTATTATTTGAAGGATAAAATTATCTTATATTTAATTTGGACTTATGTTGGTTTGTAGAGAATAGCAGTTACGTAAGTTAGAAAATAATGTTATTTTAGTTCCATTACCATAGATTGAAAAAAAAGAAAAAAAAAAAAAACACTTTAGCAACTTTGTTTTGGTCAGAATTTAAATAGTTACTTGGAATAAGTTTTTCTTTCACTTAAACTTCATAATAGATATTATCGGTTTGTATTTAATGTATTGTGTATATAAATTTTTATATATATATAAATTAATCATATAATATCAAATTATTAATAAAAAATTTTAAAGTTTTAAAAATTTTAAAAATAAATGCCGATAATTTTACTTATTTATATATGAAAGCATGTAATTCATGTATGTATATAAATTTATACACCAAAAATATCATATATAAATCTTAGACGACGAAATTTAATATTTACAATTAAAATGAGCGTGTATTGTATCTTTCACCGTGTATAAATAGGTGATATTCCCATATATTTCACAATCACAATGGCCTATGTGTGTGTATATATATATATATAGTTAGAACCAGATGGGAGTGATCTATATTGCCATTATGGATTTGTTGCATTCTTACATCTTAGGCACTGATGCCTATCTCTTTGGCTCCATGATCCTGGCTGTGACAATGTCCATTGCTTCCTATTTTCTAATCCCTATACTCTTTGGTCGTCACCCTAAAAACTGGAAGAATGCACCACCAGGCCCCGCTGGTTGGCCCATCCTGGGAAGCCTTCCACATCTCTCGCATCATCTCCATGAGGATTTCTTTCACCTAGCCAAGATCTATGGTCCACTTTTTAGTCTAAACATGGGCATAAAGCCAGTCATAGTGGTATCATCACCGGAAATGGCAGCCCAAGTCTTGAAGGAGAAGGAAGGGATGTTCTCTAGTCGGACCATAACCGAAGCCATTCGAGTCATCTCATATGATGCCCATTCCATCATTTTCTCGCCCTATGGTCCCAGGTGGAAGGCTCTTCGAAGGATCTTGATCACTGAACTACTTTCTCCCAAGTCGTTTGAACAGTTCGAGCCACTTCGTACGTCACAGGTTAATTCGATATCACTTAATTTTCTTATGCTAAACCTATTTTTCTTAATTTTCGACGTTTTAGCACTTAAGTTGTTGGTTCGCTTGTGCTTCTATTAATAGGTTCATGGTTTGCTCAAGTATTTGCACGTGCTCTCGAAGTCCAACACTCAGGTGAATATAGCAGAATCAGCTTTTACGGCATTAGCCAACCTTGTGAGTAATTTTGTCTGCTCCAAAAGTCTTTTCGACAACTCAAAGCCTGAAGGGAAAAAAATGAAAGAGAGGTTCTGGGAAATGATAAAGGTGATTGGTACCCCAAACTTTTCTGATCTCATTCCAATTGTTAAACCATTTGATCCACAAGGCTTGAAGAGAAAAATTAGCAAGATCTTTGCGCAATTGGATGCTTTCTATGAGAAGCTGATTGAGGAGAGGTTGGCAGAGAAGCGAAAAGCTCAACTTGATGAGACATCCAACAATGAGAAAAGGGATATGTTGGAAATTCTTTTGAGTTATGAGAGCAATGACAAAGAAAACGACTTGGAACGATTCTCAAGATCTATCATCAAAGGAATGCTTTCTGTAAGTATTTACATGCAACTCTATTATAATATATGTAATTGATCCTTCTGAAAAAGAAAAAAAAAGGAACATGGTATTGCGATGCTGAAATTTGAAACATTCACCATTATTGTTTTGGAATAGAAGATTTCCAGCTCTATTATTTTATATTGTTATTTTAAGGTTGCTTCTAAATAATATTGCGTTGGCAGGAAATGTTTATTGCAGGAACAGAGACAACCTCAAGCACTGTGGAATGGGGCATGACAGAAATCCTAAGGAAACCCAGTGTTCACAAGAAACTGCTACTTGAACTCGACCAGGTAGTCGGGAAGAACAGATTTGTGGTGGAGAGCGATATCCCAAACCTCCCATACCTTCAAGCAACTGTCAAAGAAGTTTTCAGGCTGCATCCAGGTGTTCCACTCATCATCCCTCGTCGCACAAACGAGGCATGCGAGGTAGCTGGCTATCATATTCCCAAGAACTGCATTGTTTATGTCAACATTTGGGGAATAGCAAGGGATCCCAAAGTGTGGGAAAATCCTTTAGAATTCAAGCCTGAGAGGTTCATTGGGTCAAGCGTTGATGTGAAGGGTCAAGACTTTAACCTCTTGCCTTTTGGGACAGGGAGAAGGTCATGCGTTGGATGGCCTCTGGCTCATCGAATGGTGCATTATTACTTGGCTGCGTTGCTCCATGCTTTCGAATGGGACTCGCCTCCTGAGATTCTGAATGATTTGGGCGAGAGAGTAGGGCTCAGTATTCAGAAAGATAGGAGCTTGCTTAGCACTCCCAAACCTCGACTGCAAGCCTCTGTTTATGGGCATTAAAACGGTAGCTTAGCCTACCATCCAACTGATACTTAAGTGGTGTATGGTCTTATCGTATTATGTTGTTTAATATGCTAAGGGTGCTCGAATGAAGGTTTGGTAGCCATCCACCAAGTTCCATGTATCGCTGCATTATGACAATAAATCATGGACTTCTTTCTACTAGTTAATTAATTGTTTTTTTCTCCAAAACTAAATTAGATTTACAAATTTATGCAACTCTTTATACTATTAATATTTGTTTAACCTGATCATCATATTTCATATTATATATATAGATCATAAACGTCAAATTTTAAGTAAATTAAAAATATTTAACTATTTTTTTAGTATGAAAAACTTTCGATCATTGAATATATTATATTCCCATTGTGTAAACTTGGCTTACAAGAATCCTTAGGTGAAATAGCTTATTTTTATCACACGTAAGCCAAGCATAAATACAACTATCAAGTCATTAATTTTCCAACATATAATATTGAAATATCAAGGAAAATTATTCATTTAAAGTAAAAAATAATTATCCTAAAAAAATTATACATTTAAACCTTAAATGTAAAGCATTATCATCATGGATAGAAACTATACACTAAAATTTTAAATATAAACCATCACTAGTAACAAATCAATGCTTTAAATAAATCATTATTAGCATTGAATCAAAGAAATAATTAAAAATATTCATTTTAATAATTAAATCTCAAAATAAATTTTCTTTATCAGCATTAAAAATTAATTTAAAATATTTATTTAAATAATTGAATATCAAAATTAAAAATAAATATATTTTATCAGTAGTTGCTCAGTAATTTTGATTTTAATACATTGTTTCTTTTTTACTTGAACCTAGCTATGTATTACGAGCATGTTGGGCACACGGTTGTGCATAGGATAGGATTCGGTTAAAGGAAATGTCTTCCTATTTTATGTTTGAGAAGAAGTCACTCTAGCTATAAAATTTTTCATTGACTGAATTCATAAATTCATAGTGAAGGGTATATTTACATACATGAAAATTTAATTAATTTTACATATTTTATATCTTTTATATAATTAATATTTTAATAAATTAATTATTAAATTTATTAATATAATTAAATTTATTACGCATATAAAATTTCGAATTAATTTGATATCTATCATATCCAACATACTGCCTTTTCTAATTTTAGGCAGTGTATCCCTAACATAAATTGATTCAAACTCTTCTCTTTCTCTCTCTCTCTCTCTCTCTCTATATATATATATATATATATATATTGAATTAGTAAATGATTGGCAATTTTTGGCTAAACCCAGTTTCAAAATGAAATCTTTTCTTCATTTCGAAATAACAGATCTCAAAGTTAATATTTAGCCCGCAAACTTTAACTTTTAATCTTGTATATAACTTGTTTTTTTAGGGAGGGTTAGAATTGATTTATGTCAGTAAGAATTTAAAAATAATCACAAAATAATATTACAATTGTTGTTTTATAATTTTAATTTTTTTATTATTGATATTTATTGTAATTAACCTACTAATATTCTTTATATGTGCCATTGTCGTAAACATAAGATAATCAAAAATATTTTTATGATCGCAATTTAAAGCATCAATATTGTGAGAGAATTTTAGTGGGCCATGCATGCAGTGGCAAAGGAATGGGGCAAGCGGAAGCCTTGGCCCCCTTGCTCCTCAACATCTTTTATTTTTGAGTGTTCTATTTAAGTAAAAGATATTAAATATTTTATTTTAATATCCAAAAATTTTAATTTTAATTTTTTTATCTCAATTTTTAACATAAAATTTTTGACTTCATAATTTTACGTGTTAACAAAATTTAACCTTTCATGGTAGCGCCCTCTTCTTATATAAATCATTTTATTCTCCTTTATCTATTGGCAAAATTATGAAATCTCGGCATCTCAGCCGCGCCCCCACCTCACCCCCCCCCAAAAAAAATCTTAATGTTAAAAATACAAACCGACCATATTTTGTTACTTGATTAATAGCCACCCATGTGTGACACATTTTGTAGGTGTTAAGTTGGAACATTAATTTGGCCAACCATGTATAATTCATTTTGATAGTTGATCAATTAAATTATCTTGATTTTGGAATCCCTCAATTTAACTGTGTGGTTTGAAAGTTACGCGAGTCTTTAAAATTTAAAATAAAAAAGCCTTATGTTTAATTTGTGATGAACAAGTCATTTTCCCCTGCAAGTATCTGGCCATACTTGGTTTATACTTGTATCATGATGTGACGCATTTTTCAAAGCATTTTTATTTTTGCATAAGCTTATATTTGATACATTATCTGTATATAAATTTATACACCGATAGTAAATAATACGATAACTCATTTACAATAAAAAATATAAAAATTTAAAAATCTTTAAAAATAATAAAGATTATTGTAGCATGTCATATGTGAATTTGGCACATCAAAGCTAGGAAAAATAGTTTGGTTCATAATTGAGATTGAGTCATCGAAACGAGTCATTTACCCAACTTTCTCGTATGGCTGCTATGAAACAACTGATAAATTGGGCGTAACCACCAATCTTTTAAGCTATGGGAGATTGATCATCCATTGAGATCCGTCCATTTATATCTTTTATACTGTGAAAATTGGATCTCAATGTCTGCTCATAAACCAAAGATCGATAAAAATGTTCGGGAGTCCACTATGCATGGGGAAGGGTGAACACCCCCATAATGCGCATAAATTGATACCTATTAATCATTTATTATTTTAAATCTCGACTAAAATTGGATTTAATTTTCAGCATTTAAAAATATTTTTTTGCTTTGAAAATTTTTTATAATTGTAATTATTATTTTTTTAAAAGTGAATTGAATTTTTCTAAAAGACAAAAAAATTTTCATATCCCACTAGAAAACCTAGTAAAACACGAAATTTTTATTTTTTGAAGTCTTTAAAAATTTTGATTCACTATTTCGAGGAGGGTATTCCATTTTTTTTATAACAATTGATGAGATCCCTTGCATATCTTAGAAGAAATCTATAAACTAGTTTAACACCAAGATATTACCTCAGTTATTTACTAAG